>JAWQEG010000367.1:345000-362247 GCA_033782935.1 Petrolisthes cinctipes
TATGTATGTATGTATGTATGTATGTATGTATGTATGTATGTATGTATGTATGTATGTATGTATGTATGTATGTATGTATGTATGTATGTATGTATGTATGTATGTATGTATGTATGTATGTATGTATGTATGTATGTATGTATGTATGTATGTATGTATGTATGTATGTATGTATGTATGTATGTATGTATGTATGTATGTATGTATGTATGTATGTATGTATGTATGTATGTATGTATGTATGTATGTATGTATGTATGTATGTATGTATGTATGTATGTATGTATGTATGTATGTATGTATGTATGTATGTATGTATGTATGTATGTATGTATGTATGTATGTATGTATGTATGTATGTATGTATGTATGTATGTATGTATGTATGTATGTATGTATGTATGTATGTATGTATGTATGTATGTATGTATGTATGTATGTATGTATGTATGTATGTATGTATGTATGTATGTATGTATGTATGTATGTATGTATGTATGTATGTATGTATGTATGTATGTATGTATGTATGTATGTATGTATGTATGTATGTATGTATGTATGTATGTATGTATGTATGTATGTATGTATGTATGTATGTATGTATGTATGTATGTATGTATGTATGTATGTATGTATGTATGTATGTATGTATGTATGTATGTATGTATGTATGTATGTATGTATGTATGTATGTATGTATGTATGTATGTATGTATGTATGTATGTATGTATGTATGTATGTATGTATGTATGTATGTATGTATGTATGTATGTATGTATGTATGTATGTATGTATGTATGTATGTATGTATGTATGTATGTATGTATGTATGTATGTATGTATGTATGTATGTATGTATGTATGTATGTATGTATGTATGTATGTATGTATGTATGTATGTATGTATGTATGTATGTATGTATGTATGTATGTATGTATGTATGTATGTATGTATGTATGTATGTATGTATGTATGTATGTATGTATGTATGTATGTATGTATGTATGTATGTATGTATGTATGTATGTATGTATGTATGTATGTATGTATGTATGTATGTATGTATGTATGTATGTATGTATGTATGTATGTATGTATGTATGTATGTATGTATGTATGTATGTATGTATGTATGTATGTATGTATGTATGTATGTATGTATGTATGTATGTATGTATGTATGTATGTATGTATGTATGTATGTATGTATGTATGTATGTATGTATGTATGTATGTATGTATGTATGTATGTATGTATGTATGTATGTATGTATGTATGTATGTATGTATGTATGTATGTATGTATGTATGTATGTATGTATGTATGTATGTATGTATGTATGTATGTATGTATGTATGTATGTATGTATGTATGTATGTATGTATGTATGTATGTATGTATGTATGTATGTATGTATGTATGTATGTATGTATGTATGTATGTATGTATGTATGTATGTATGTATGTATGTATGTATGTATGTATGTATGTATGTATGTATGTATGTATGTATGTATGTATGTATGTATGTATGTATGTATGTATGTATGTATGTATGTATGTATGTATGTATGTATGTATGTATGTATGTATGTATGTATGTATGTATGTATGTATGTATGTATGTATGTATGTATGTATGTATGTATGTATGTATGTATGTATGTATGTATGTATGTATGTATGTATGTATGTATGTATGTATGTATGTATGTATGTATGTATGTATGTATGTATGTATGTATGTATGTATGTATGTATGTATGTATGTATGTATGTATGTATGTATGTATGTATGTATGTATGTATGTATGTATGTATGTATGTATGTATGTATGTATGTATGTATGTATGTATGTATGTATGTATGTATGTATGTATGTATGTATGTATGTATGTATGTATGTATGTATGTATGTATGTATGTATGTATGTATGTATGTATGTATGTATGTATGTATGTATGTATGTATGTATGTATGTATGTATGTATGTATGTATGTATGTATGTATGTATGTATGTATGTATGTATGTATGTATGTATGTATGTATGTATGTATGTATGTATGTATGTATGTATGTATGTATGTATGTATGTATGTATGTATGTATGTATGTATGTATGTATGTATGTATGTATGTATGTATGTATGTATGTATGTATGTATGTATGTATGTATGTATGTATGTATGTATGTATGTATGTATGTATGTATGTATGTATGTATGTATGTATGTATGTATGTATGTATGTATGTATGTATGTATGTATGTATGTATGTATGTATGTATGTATGTATGTATGTATGTATGTATGTATGTATGTATGTATGTATGTATGTATGTATGTATGTATGTATGTATGTATGTATGTATGTATGTATGTATGTATGTATGTATGTATGTATGTATGTATGTATGTATGTATGTATGTATGTATGTATGTATGTATGTATGTATGTATGTATGTATGTATGTATGTATGTATGTATGTATGTATGTATGTATGTATGTATGTATGTATGTATGTATGTATGTATGTATGTATGTATGTATGTATGTATGTATGTATGTATGTATGTATGTATGTATGTATGTATGTATGTATGTGACTTATTCCAATTGTCTACCAGTTTTTCTTTGTTTTTGGTTTGACGTTTCGAAGAGATCATTCTCCATCCTCAGAAGGGTTGTAAGTGAAGCAGTGTTGTTGTTTTTGGTTGCAGGAGAAAGTACCTCTGTTTGGGCCTTATGCCTGTGCTGGCGGGCCAAACAGTCTGGTTTCCACACCAACACCCGACCCTGTTTAGGGGCGCAGTGTTGGGGTTTACCTCTATTTATGGCTTTCTGCTGGCTAAGGGGGCGGGGCTAGGTCAGGTTCGCGGGCTGCTGATTGTTCGGGCTACGGTTTGGCTGATCCTGGTGGATTGCTGGCTGTCAAGAGGATCTTAGAAGGTATGTATGTTAGGGGTTGGATTGTTGACTGGCTCTGCTGGTTTTTTGAGTAGTTTGAGTGGTAGGGGGAGATGTACTGCTGCTGATTATGCTTCTGGACGTGGAAAGTGTTTGGAAGTCTTCTGTTTGTATGTTCAGTGGAGAGTGCAGTGTTTGAATGTACAGGCTCCTCCACTCATCACTCCAGCGTTGTCAATGTGTGTAACTATTGCTCCACCTTACCAGCACACATATGCTCCTTACGTACCGTCCCTTTGTGACCTTGTCAACATCCACATGCTGCACAGTCTTCCTTTTGTTTTTGCATTCTTGTTTGTGTCTTTGTTGTTGGTGTTGTTTATTATTTGAATTGTTTTGTTGTGATTGTCCGTGTGTGTGTGTGTGTGTGTGTGTGTGTGTGTGTCCCTGGCAGATTGAGTGTCTAGTTGTTAGTGTTGTTGTTTGCTTCTAACCCTTGCCTGGCCTGATGGAGAGTGCGGATTCCTGCATGGAGGCCGACTTGGCAATGTCGGAGGAAGACGAGTCTCCAATTGAGGACCACTGGCCTGAGCTGCCCTCTTGCAACCCTCCCCCCTTCTCCTCGGTCATTCCGCAGCTCAGGTTGCAGCCTTCCACCTCCTCAACCTCTACCGAGCGACCCGTTGATGCCTCGTCCGACTCCTCGTAGGATTCCGATTGTGTGGACTGTTTGCCTCCGGCTCCCAATACTGCACGACGTACCTTCTCTGCCTCACCCTGGTGTTTCTTCTTTGTATACCAACTCCTTGCCCTCGTCCAACCTTCCTGCTTTTGCCCCGAGAGATGAATATGTCAAGCTCTCCTTCCTTGGGAACCCATCTACGGACACTAAGTTGCGTTGGTTATCTGATGTCAACAGGACTTTCCAGTTGCAGCGCAAACTGGCTGAAGTCATGATGGCTGCTGTCATCTCCCGGTTTGTCTACATCTCTAGGAAGCGTCAGGACATCATTGGTAGAGTCAAGGCTGGTGAATTTTTGTCTCTGCCTCTCATTCTTCAAGACTCACCCGAAAGGCCTCGTAAGTTCCTCAGCTACATCCTCACCCGTTTTCCTATTGATGTTGACCCGAAACTTGCCAAGGGAAACCCTGGTGTGTATTCTGCCCGTCGTTTTTTCCAAGCTGGTTCCCCCATTAGCCACATTGTTGTTGTCTGGAATCAACCCAATCCACCTCCAAATGAGATTTCCTTTGATTTCCTCCCCTGTCTTCCACCGTGTGAGGTGAGGAAACTTCATAATGACCAGCCTAGGTGCTACAGGTGCTGGGGAGTTGGGCATATCTCCCGGTACTGTTCTGTAAGGCCGAAGTGTGCATGGTGTGGTGCTGAACATGACTCCAAGACGTGTCCTGTCAGGGGTGAACCATCAACAGGCCATCATCTCAACCGTCACCGCCCATACCGAAAGGATGGATACTGTTGCATCTCGCCCTGAAGAGCTTTTCGAGTCCGTCCCTTCTCCTGGTCCATCTTTTTCTCCAGGTCGCTCATCTGCCCCCACTCCCTGGACTTCTACCTCCAAACACAGAGTTAGCTAGTGATTGCCAGCTGGATGTCATCTCCTGGAACGTGTGTGGTATCACCAGTCATGCTAAGCTCACTCAACTCAAAGCTTACGTTTTTCGTCATCATCCCAGTGTTATTTTTCTCCAAGAAGCATTTCCAGGACGGCCTCCCGCTGGTGGGCAAGCTCCCTCCTCCCTTCTCAGGTTATGTGCCATATGTTCATCTAGTAAGGAATGGTCTCTTGACTTACATACATAGCTCCTTACCACATCGCCTTCCCCGTACCTCCTTTGATCCTAATGATTATGACCTTTTAGCTATTTGAGGTTCTACCTGGGGATGGAGTACTCAAAGTAATGTACTGTCTATTCTACTCCAGCTAGACTCACTCTTGAGGCTCTTCCTTCTCCAACAGTGCGAGGTAAGATTTATATGGGAGATTTTTATTCTTGGCATTTTGGCTTGGGTGATGGTTCTGGCTCTATGAATCGTAATGGTGTTCGTCTCCTTTCATACATTCGCAAGCATCACCTGACACGCTGGGACACTGGCAGTGCCACTTATTGCCGGGGAGGTACTTGGGATTACATCCTTTCATCTGGCCTGATGGCATCTCAGATCCAGTGCTCCTCTGTGCAAGACTTAGTCTCGGATCATGTCGATCTTCGGTTTCATTATTCTCTACCTGCTGGGTCAAGTGCTTCAGCCACTCGTTTACGTATTGCTGTGCCCCCTAAATATGGCCCGACTTACATATTATTTATGACCCATGTGTTCCTTACATTTGACATATCGTCAGCTGAACAGTTGTACTCTGAACTTGTATCTGCTTCTCATGACTTTTATAGGCTATACGTCTCCCGGACACACCTCCAGCATCGCCATATTACCCACTCCTGGACGCTTGATGCACGTATACAGGAGAGGAAGGAGGACGCTGAACGTGATGGCTTTTCGTTTAATACCACTGCCTAGTCAACCTCTACTCTCGCCTCTCCAGGGACAGTGTGGAGGCCTTCATTGACCTTCGAAGTTCCTTCGATGTTGCTAATACAGAAGTCATTTTAGATCAACTGGTTGACTTTGGGATAAAGTGTAATCAATTACGGTTGATTCGGGGCTACTTCAGCAACAGGACCTCCCGTGTGTTTTTCAGTGGTGCGATCAGTCCTTTGCGCAGTTTTCATCTTGTTACGCCTCAAGGGGATGTTCTTAGCCCTTTTTTTTATATATATTCTGATGCATCGGTTGCTCACTTCTCTCCCTGATATTCCTGGAACTACAATTACGTGATATGCTGATGATATCTGTGTTCTTTCTACCTCGCCAAGGGATCTCCAGCAGTTTCTTGACTCCTTCTCTGTGGCCTCCTATCACTGTGGCATTGTTGTCTCCCTAGATAATAGCAGAATATTCACCTGCCAACTTCTTCAAGCTTAGTCAGTATTCACCATTGGAGGGACTGTCATTCCCATGTGTTCCCAGTACCGCTACCTGGGCGCACCAGTCAATATTTGGCCAGGCCTCCTCTCACTGTGGCATTATTGTCTCCCCAGATTTTCTACCGACTTCCTCAAACTCGGCCAGTGTTCACCTTTCGAGGGACTGTCATTTCTATGTGTTTTCAATACCGCTACCTGGGCGCACCAGTCAATATTTGGCCGGTTGTTCCTGTCAGTCCTCAAGACCATCTCTTTGTCCAGGACTTGTTGGATCACCTCCAGCGCCGACTTATACCACTTCAATGGCTATCTAACAACTCCTCGGGCATCTCCATCCCAGTTGTCAGGACCATCGATGTTGCTTTTATCCGTTCAGTTGTTGATTACCTCTCCCCTGCTTTGATTCAACTTCCTAGGGCTACTCTGGAAACTTTAGAAAAAAATTAGAATAGAGCAATGAAATTAATTCTCGGCTGTCCAATGTCGACCAGAATATGAATATGCAGCGTGAGTTGCGTCTTCCCCATTCAGTCGAGAGAATTTACTCTAATGTTACTTGCTTCACTGTCAAATACCTCCATTTCCAACATCTTTCACCTCACTAATTTCAGTTAGTCAGGATTTCTCTCAGAGCAAACTCCCCTGTCCCTCCCATACTGCCTTCCTCGCAACGGGAACGGCCTTGACGTGGTGGGAGGGCTTGCGTGTCTCTGAGACCTGGCGAGTTAGACTAAAGGGGGCTCCGGCCCCTGCTCTGCCCCGATTTTGGGGAGAGAGGGCTTCCCATGCTAGTAAGGTCGCCAGTGAGAGACCAGACTAAATAGTTCCCATGCTTTAAGCTGCCAGTATGGGCCAACAGTGCTGCCCTCCAGAGGGACTGCCCACTAGGGGGCGTCCTATGTTGGATGGTGTCTGGGCCGGCTTGGGCAGGGGGTCTCAGCACCGTCGTGGGTAAACTTTCGAGCCATTGGGGCTGCTTTTTAAAACGAGTGGCCCCGTGGGGGAAGAGGTACCCAACAACAATAAATCAATGATATATGGATAAAGAAAAGCCCCAATCTCTTTCTCGAGCAGTAGTCGACCAGGCCATCGAGATGTCACTCTCTGGTCGTGGTAGTACGCAGAAAGCTGCAAATAAGATTAGACCTAGCAGGTCGGGTGTTGTGTCGAAGAACCCTGTTAGCGATTTTGACACATTAATGTTAACGAATGTACTTGCATCCCTTTCCTATGGCGCTATCCATTCCATTTTTAAGTGTTTTGGAATAGTTCTTCGAATCCGAATCACATATGACAGTGATAGTAGGTCTAATCGGTGCTATATTACTTTCAATACAAATGCTGCTGCCAAAGCAGCATTTGAGGCAAAAGATTCTCTGACGGTGGAGGATACTCATTGTAAAGTTCAGATGATGTGGTCCACCAATGTAGTTGACAGTGACAATGACTACTGCCCTAACATATTTGATGACTCTGTAGAGCATGTACCAAAGGAACGTCGGGTTCCTACACCCTTTTGGTTTGTGGCTTACTACAAGGAGGGACGTAGTAACCTTATCCATGCTTCCCGGTATCTGGAGAAAGAAATTGGATCATTACCAATGGGCCACATAAAGAAATATGGTAAGGGAGTTTTAATCAGAGCCAAAGATCTTACACAGGCCATGATGCTCCTCAATCTCCCCTGTCCTTCTGATAGCATGTTTGAATCTATTAAACCACATCGAACATTTAATTATAGCAAGGGGCGTATATATAATGAGGACCTTTATGAATTCTCAGAAGAGGACATTCTCGCTATGTGCCCAGGCAGTGTCCAACGATTAACAAAGATGAAAGGCAGTAAAAATATGATCATCCTCACTTTCTATGGCTCGCATATCCCAAATCGCATAAACATTAACCCCACCTCTTTTGAGGTGAAGCCTTTTGTTGAGCGTCCCCTACAGTGTTTCTGTTGTTATGAATTTGGTCATGGGAGGAGGAACTGCAACAACCATTCCCGGTGAGGCAATTGTTCTGCTCTTGACTCACATCTTACTTCTGATTGTCGGTCAGTGAGTTACTGCTTTTACTGCAGAGATGCTCACCCCTTGCGTTCTCGCCAGTGTAAGATGTACCTCCTTGAGCAGGATATCTTCCAATTGGCTAATACCCAATTCATTAGCATAGGTAGTGCCAGACAGTATCTCAACTTCAGGCGACAGAAGGATGGTGGTGTGAAGACATACGCCTCCTCCCTTCGCCCTAAATCGGTTGCAGCACCCTTTCAACCTTCTCAAGAGGAAGCTGCTTTTTGCTCTAGTGAGAGCGTTTCTAAAGTTACTCTACATAATAGTTTCTCTGTCATGGAAACTTTATCAGACACTCATTCTGGTGACCCTTCAACTGATGACAATTCTCAGACTTTAGCTAAAGGTGTTCATGTGGTAGAGGTTCACGCTGCCACACGCTCTCCAAAAAAGAAACTTAAGTCACATAAACTGCCACTGAGGCACTTGACACTATAGATGTTCCTCCTTGTAAGGCAACCTCCAAGCTATGACTCTCTCGTTCAATCATTTCACAGAATCGTATCACATGTGGACTTGAACTCATTCATATCGATTCACAGAAGCTTCTCACGCTACATTCAATGCCGTGATCATATCACTTTCGTTACATAAAAGGTGATGCCACGGCTGTTGTGACTTCAACAGATTCAGTTTCTCTTCCGCTTGAGCAGTGGAGTGATTCTACCACCTGTATTATGGATGTTGATTTATCTGCCTGAGTCAGTGATACCACTGCTGTACAAGACAATTCCAATGTAATTGTTTCAAAGAATATCCCAGCTCATATTCCTTCATCTTCTTCTAACATATCTGATGCTTCAGGGACAAGTCTTCGGGTCCCAATTACTGCCCCAAGTACTACTCCTCGGGCTTGCTCTTCCTATAGTGGCCCAGGATTAGACAAATCTTATCGTTTGAGTAAGCCCTTAGGTCGAGGTGGTAGTGGGAAGCTTCCCAAAAATCAGTACTAAAGTAACACAGTTCAAGGTCCTTCAGTGGAATTGCCGTGGCTTGCGTGCTTCTTGGGAGGAATTGCGCGTCCTCTCTAGCTTCTCTCCTGCATGTGTTTCTCTCCAAGAGAAAATGCTTGGGGACTACATTCCTGCCAGTCCTCCAACATACTCTGCATTTTATTCCAATTCATTTGAAGGGCAGGGTCACCATGGTGGCTCTGTTATCCTAGTTCGCCGAGATATTCCATGCACGAGCCTGGAGCTTGAAACTCCGCTCCAGGCTGTTGCAGTTAAGGTTTTTATGGACCGCCCATACACTGTGTGCAGTCCATACCTTCCTCCCAGTGTTACAGTTGAGAGGGGTGATCTCAACCGTCTTGTATGGGACCTTCCCTCTCCCTTTACTTTATTGGGTGATTTTAATGGTCGTCATCCTCTGTGGGGTGACAGTTCGATCAACCCCAGGGGTGTTTTATTGGCTTTTTTTATTGAGGATGAGGGATTAGGGGTTTTAAATACGGGAGATGTGACACATTTTAATAGCCCTACTGGGACTTTTACCGCCATTGACATTTCCCTCTGCTCACTCAGTGCTCTGTTGGATTTTACTTGGTAACAGGTATGAACCACAGTCTCGTCTTCCTAGATGGAAATTAGAGAAGGCTGACTGGGATTTTTTTTGAGAGCTAACTTCTTCGGTCTCTTCTGTAGCCGATTTTGGTAGCTCCCACGAGGCTGTAACATATTTCACTGATATACTCCACTCTGCTGCTTTCAACTCTATCCCTTGAACTTCTGGCTACTTTCCCAAACGTCCTGTCCCTTGGTGGTCACCAGTCTGCACCTCTGCTGTGCGGGAGAAGCGCGCTGCTTTCTCTCGCCTTTGTCACAATCATGGGGACCCAACCCTTTTAGAGGATTTCCGACGGGAAAGGGCTCGGGCTAGACGAGTCTTAAGAGAGGCCCGACACGCATCTTGGAAGGCCTATGTGTCTTCAATTAATACTAAAACTCCACTCACCCAAGTGTTCAGGAGAGTCCGTAAGATGGCGGGGAAGTATTCTCCTAGTTCTACACCTGTACTTAAGGTCAATGGAATTAAGGTCATAGATGGTTTGACAGTGGCCAATACCATGGCGGAGGCTTTTGCAAGAGTCTCCAGCCATGACTCTCGACCTCTGGCTGTCAGGCACGAGTTAAGAGCCAAGGAGCGCACTGTCCTGGATTTCTCAGGGAATGAGAATGAAAGTTATAACCATATATTCACCCTGAGAGACCTGCATTCTGCTCTCTCTCTCTCTCTGCGGCGACACTTCTCCTGGGCCAGACAACATCCCATATGCAATGTTACGACACTTGGGTGAGGAGGTGATCTCATTTCTTTTAGCTTTATATAACAGAATCTGGCTGGAGGGTGTCTTCCCTTCTGGGTGGAGGGTTGCTACCATCCTTCCTTTTCTCAAGCCGGGCAAGGACTCTAGTGTTGCCCTCAATTACCGACCAATTGCCTTGCCCTCTTGTCTCTGTAAACTATTTGAAAAGATGATGAATGTCAGACTGGTATACTTCTTGGAACGGGGTGATTTTCTGTCTCCGTCCCTGTCTGGCTTTCGTAAACACCATTCCACTACAGATACTCTGGTCAGGTTGGAGCTGCTGTATGTGAGGCCTTTGCACGAAATCAACACCTTCTCTGTGTATTCTTTGATTTAGAGAAAGCCTATGACACTACATGGCAATATAGCATCCTGCAGTAACTCCATTTATATGGCCTGCGGGGTCTCCTTCCACACTTTCTTAAGGAGTTTCTCAGTGGTCGCAGTTTTTCTGTGAGGGTTGGTACAACCCACTCAGCATCTGTTGCACAGGAGGAGGGCGTCCCCCAGGGAAGCGTCCTCAGTGTCACATTGTTTGCAGTAGCAATTAATGCCATTGCCTCATCCCTTTCAGACGGTATAGCTAACTCGATGTACGTTGACAACCTAGCAGTCTGGTTTGCTCCTTCCCGTATGTCAGCGGCGGAGCGGCGCATGCAGCTTGCCCTTAACAGGGTGTCACGTTGGACTGGTTCTCATGGGTTTCAGTTGCTATGCACTTCTGCCGCATCCGAGGCGTCCACCCCGATCCGGACTTATTCATGTATGGTCATCGGATACGATGTGTCGAGGAGACTCGATTTTGGGGTGTCCTTTTTGACAAACGTTTGACTTGGATTCCCCACTTACATACACTTAAGGTGTCTTGCCTCAAGGCTCTTAACCTGTTGAGGATCCTGGGCCATACATCCTGAGGGGCTGATCGGGCCACCCTCCTCCGCCTATACCATGTTCTTATTAGGTCAAAACTCGACTATGGGTGTGAGGTGTACTCTTCTGCCACCGATGCCCGTCTCAGAGTTTTAGACCCTGATCATCATGCTGGAGTACGTCTGGCGACCGGAGCCTTCAGGTCGTCCCCAATCCCCAGTCTCCTGGTGGACGCTAATGAGCAACCTCTTGATCTCCGTCGCCAGTCCTTGATGGTTCGTTGTTGGCATCGATTACATCTACTTCCTGACTACATTCCCTGCTTGGCGGTGTCATCTGATATCATGTCTCAGTACTACCTTTTACATTCTCGTACACCATGGCCCTTTAGCTTCCGGGTAAGGAAGGCTATGGAGGAGATGGGCATAGATGACTTCCAGATTTGTCTTGTGAGGGTCTCCAGGGTGGCTCCATGGCTTTTTCCAGAAGTTTTCCCCTACACCTGCTTTACAGATAAGAAGGAATCTCTTCCTCCTCCAGCGGCTCGTTCCCTCTTTTTAGAACATGCCTTCACTCACAGGGAGTCCCTCCCTGTGTACACTGATGGGTCAAAGTCTGATGCTGGAGTTGGTTTTGGAGGTGTCTTTCCTGACTTTTGCCGTGGCAGCAGGCTCCCTCCTGTCATGTCAATTTTTACTGCTGAGCTCTCGGCCATTTTATATGCCCTCCAAGTGATTTTTACTCTCCCTCAGCCTTCATTTACTATTTTTAGCGATTCCTGTAGTGCCTTGCAGGCCTTGTGTAATTTTAACTCTTCCCATCCCCTGGTGTTGGCCATTCTTGAGTGGCTTGTCCTCCTGGGTCGTCGTGGCCGCAAAGTCACTTTTTGTTAGGTCCCGGCTGATGTGGGTGTTGATGGGAATGAGCGGGCTTACGCCCTGGCTAAGGCTGCGGTCTCCAGTTCCCCGCCTCCTGCCAGGCGTCATCCTGTTCCTGCGGTGGACCTTCGACCCTACATAGATGCTACCGTTCGTTCCTGCTGGCAGGACAGATGGGACGCGGTCGGGGCTAACAAGCTCCGTGACATCCGCCAGCGCCTTGGTTTGTGGAGCCACGGTGGCCTGTCCCGCCGGTGGGAGACTGCTCTTGTCCGTCTCCGCATTTGCCGCACATTATTGACTCATGGCTTTTTAACGGAGAGGGCTCACCCTCCCTACTGTGATGATTGTCTTGTCTCTTTAACAGTACGGCATCTTATTGTTGAGTGTCTCAGCCTTGGGGAACTTCGTCGTAGGCACCTCTCCGAGTACCTGGTGGGTGACGGTTCTTACAGTCTCTCCCAGGTGCTCGGGGAGGAGGCTTGTAGTGTGGAAGGGAACACCCTCTCCTATGTGGAGGGGGCTGGCCTTCTCCACAAAATATGATTTTATGATATTTATGGTTTTTAGATGGTTTGATTTTATTTTTTTATGTCGACGAGTTCTTTTTATTAATAATGTGCTTTTTAGTTTGCGTGTCTTTTAATCATGGTGCCTATCCCTTTCGGGTATTCATGTTTTATTAATTATGTAGATGACAATTTTATGTTGGGCGGTATATGACCTAAGCTCTTGCACCGCCAGATGCTTAGCTGCATCAATAATCAATCAATCAATCAATCAATCCCATACTGCCTGCTGGACGTATTCCTCTATGCTCCGTAGTCTTAATATATATATAATGGTTGCAGACGTCCCCTCAGGGTCCCTCCGTGAATGCTCCCGACACTTGATGTGAACTTCACACCCACTTGTAAGTTAAAACTGCCTTCTCTACTGCGGCAGTTGTATTTGAGAACACGTAGAAAAAGTTACATCTTCCATCACAGGTCCATACTGCCTCTACACTGATGGCTCATTGCAAGCGGATGGTGCAGCAGGTTGTGCCGTTTTCTCACCTGACTTAGAGTCACCTCCAGGTTAGCCGTCGTCTCTGTAACCACTCTAGCTCAACAATGTGTGAACTATATGCCATTCTGGATACTGTTAGTCTTGTTTGTCAACGTGGAGTTAAAGCTGCCATTATATGTTACTCCAAAGCTGCCCTTTATTCCTTCTCCAGTGTTCAGCCCATCCACACTACTGTTGTTCAGCAGATTTTGTTATTTTTGGCAGCATCGTAACTTGACTGTCAAATTTTTATGGGTGCCATCCCATGTAGATTTACGTCACAATGCTACAGTTGACAGACTCGCGAAGGAGGCCTGCCGTTTGCCTCATCGTGGTGTTGGACATCCTCTCCCATGACATGTTACCTCTCTAGAGTCCTGCAGAGAGGCCTTTCAGCAGCTCCATCACCCACTTTGAGTCTGTCTGCCATCACAAATATTCCTACCGTCTTCGGGGCTTCATGGTTCGGAGGCACAATGTAGTCTCTGCTCGTTTGAGGCTTGTCTACAGGCCAACGTGGCAGGTAGCTGGAATGCAGGGTGAGCCTACTTTCACTGAGTGTCTCTTGTGTCGAGCGCGTCTTGCTAACACCATAGAACACTATTGTCTGGCCTGCCCCACTGTCCGACACTTGCTGCCCCGGGTCCTGCTGCTTGATGTGGTTTGTCGACACCTGCTGAACCATCAGGTTTTAGAGGAACTTTTGGTACGCCACCCTCGTTTTGATGGATTTAAGTAGATCATATGTAAATATTTGTGTGTATGCTTATGCTTCATTCTGATATGTTTTCGTGATGTGTGTGTGTGTGTGTGTGTGTGTGTGTATGTGTGAGTGTAGTAATTGGATTATCATGGATCCCGCCTACCCTTATGTTTTGTTGTCTGTCTTTTGATTGACGCCACGGCGCAATAGAAATAAAATATTCATATGACAAATCATGTGCCTGTGGTGTATTTTCAAACAAGGTTTCGAGACCAGAAAGAGTAGGGTGTGTGTAGCCTGTGGACTGACGTGGTATACACGTCACAGTATAATTGTTCGTATCCCAGTGTTAAATTTCATAAAAATTACGTATTTCTCGGGGACAAGTTTCTTAATTATTCAATATTGATAATCCAGGATAATGCAAAATATTAGCGGAATGTGTGAAATAACCTGTGGCAAAACATCATACTGATTCAACCTTTAGGTACAGAGTTATTCCTGAAAAACAGTGTGACACGGCCCATGAAATTAAAGAGATAGTAGGTCGTGGCAATAGCTTACCACCTCTTTAACATGAAATTTGCAAGCTGCTTAAGTTGAAAACTATTTCAGTAAAATATTATTCAATGTTACATCATAATCTCTTCAGCTACGACGAACATCACAATCCATGACGGTGATGTTGGTGAGCGACGATGCAAACTTTCTCAGCACCTTCTCCGAGTTGGCACTCAGTGGCCGCCTCTTGATGTGGTCAACAAGGATTCTCATCCTCACCCGTCTCCCACTGCACCGCCTCGACCATCTCCGCAACACACTCGCCATCACCAACTCCATGCTGCTCATTTGCTCTTTAACTCCAAATATAAGGTTATTATACTTGGTTGACTGATAATAGCTTTTATAATAAGTTATTTCATACAGTTCTTATTTTTCCCATCTCATTTTGTAACTATTTAAGAAAAAAATCGAGGGTCAGTCTTCGGTTAAAGATAAAAAATCCTGAACAGCAAGGTAGACACACAAATAATCATATAACCGCAACTGCATAATACAAGTAGAATCAATACAAAATATATTCTCATATAACGTGTTTTTATCAGATTTTGATGAGCAATATATTTTTTGTAATGAGTTTTTGGTTGAAACTATAAATTGTTTGGTTAGTGTTTCAAAAGTCATGCATTTTTGGTAAGATGTGACGTGCTGCTAGAACTGCCATACAACGCTTCTGGAAACCAGCCGTCAAAGGTAGCTCTTTGGACTGCGAAGCGTGGATTGATTTCCAGCTCGTCCTCTTCATTATTCCCGAATAAATTTTCAAGGTAACGTTGCTGCGCAAGTTCTATGGAGTGTGTGACTAGGTAGAAACATGAATAATTGTGCCACCGTATCACTACATAAACCCGACAGTACACCCTCATCAGTGCCGGCACACTACAACTTCAGTGTTATAGTGTAGTAAAAGGGTGAACCTAATATTACTATCTGCACAATGATATATGTCAAACCCCATCATTGCAGGATTGTTCGCTACGATGTTACTTGTGCCATTCGTATGACACAAGTTAACTTTGTGACTCCCCAGCTGGACTGTATAAGAACCATAGTGCCATCCCAGATGACAGTGACGTTGGGAGATGTGTTTTCTCCAGTCCACGTAAAGTGCTAGCAGAGCCTCCTACCATACGTTCGTGCATAATTCGAACCTTTTCAATGCATAATCAATACGAAGGACAGTCACTGTCTGAAAGACTATTGTGAACACTGGCTGAGCGTCTGACCCTCCTAGGCCCGTACCCCCCCCCCCCCATCTTTGTTGTGAGATAATCAAGTATGTCAGGGGGCACGCATATTTAAAAAAAAATATATATATATATATATATATATATATATATATATATATATATATATATATATATATATATATATATATATATATATATATATATATATATATATATATATATATATATATATATTGGTATAGCCAGGGAGTATATTCTCTTTCAAACAAACGAGGTTGAAGGAAATGGCTTGTTCTGCATTAATGAGTTTATTATTTATATTTTCAATATTTCTTACAATTTTTCTTGTCTTCACTTAGATGGTGGATGAGTGAGGCAAAAGTTGAGTTGTTGGGGGAGGTCGACGTTTCGTCCAGTACATCGGACATCTTCAGGAGGAAGTGGCGATTCTGAGTGGGTGAGGGGTATTTATCTGTTTTCCGTATGTGGGGTGGGCGGGGCCACCATATCAGAGGCCTAGTGATTGGTGGATAGGGGGTAGCTTCTGATTCTGGCGCTACGTCTGAGTTGTTGGTTGGTTGTAGTGGTGGTGGGTAAGATGTTAGATGTTTGTGGTGGGTCAGTAGGTGTTGGAGGTGTGGTGAGTATCCTGACGGTGTTGGTGATGTGTCGTTTTCTGGAGGGCAGTATTTGGAGGTCTTGTGTCTAGTTGTTAATAGAGGGTTGTAGGGTTTCTATGTAGATCGCTTCTAGGTAGGAGAGTCTTCTGCTGTCTGTTTCTTTGTCTAGTATGGTGGTATTGTTTACTAGTTTGTCTCGTGTCAGAGCTTGGTTGTCGTGGGTAAGGTAGTGGTCTTTTATAGACCCTGACTGGAGGTGCATGGTGAGACGACGAGACAGTGATGTTTGTGTTTTACCAACATAGTGGTGAGGCTCACAGTCCACACTGTTACAGGTGTGTTGGTAAATCACGTGGTCACTGTTCATCGGTCTCTTGGGGGTAGTAGGTCGGTTGTGTAGGGTGAGGTTCGAGGTTTTTGGAGACTTGTAGTAAATTACTAGTTTGATCTCGCTGTCTGGGTCGGTGGGGTGAACATTCTTCTTTATTATGTCTCTTAGTATGGTCTCGTCAGTCTTGTAGTCGGTAGACATGTAGTTGCGGTAGTAAAGTTTGATATCACTGTTGGGTTTGGTTGGGGGATTCACCTCGTACCATTTTTCTAGCTGGAGTTTGATGGTGTTGGAGACGTCTGTGTTGGAATATCCATTGTTTGCCAGGACTTGGGTGAGACGGTCCAGTTCCTGGTGTGTGTCTCTCCAGCTGGTGCAGTGGGAGAGAGCCCTCCTGACGTAGGATGAGATGGTGGATTGGAGGTATCTCTTGGGCATTCACTGTCACCATTTAGACACCGTCCGTTGTTGGTGGACTTTGTGTACACTGTGGTTCGGAAGTCTGAGTCGTGGTGGGCAACCAAGAGGTCCAGGAAGGGTAGTTTGCCATCCGTTGATTTTTCGTAGGTGAAGTTCAGACCAGACGAGGAGATAAACCGTTGTTGTAGTAGTAGTAGCTCGTCTAGGTCCTTCACTTGAACAAAAATGTCGTCAACATACCGACAGTATATCGATGGGCGATTACATTTGAGAAGGTCCTCTTCAACAGTACCCATAAAGAAGTTAGCGAAG
>JAWQEG010000368.1:0-5000 GCA_033782935.1 Petrolisthes cinctipes
TGGGTGAGAGAACATACAATACACACACACACTATAAATAACTTAGAGGAGGGAGAAGGAGAAAGAATCAGAGAAAACAAGAAGAAAGGAAAGAAAAAACAAGACGACGAGGACTACAAACAACAACCACAACAACAACAACGACCACAACAACAACAACCGCAACAACAACAACAACGACCACATCAACAACAACCACAACCACAAACACCACCACAACAATAACAACCACAACTGCAACAACAACAACAACCACAAACACCACAACAACAACAACAACAACAACGACAAGAGCAGGAATAACGGGAGTGGGGAAGGAGTAATGCGAGACAACGTATGTATGTATGTATAGTGGGGAAGGAGTAATGCGAGACAACGTATGTATGTATGTATAATAACACAAGACTGTAGCACCGTGGAAGGAACGAGGTTATCTGTTATCACATCTAAGGATCTGATGGCGGTGGCTGAGGGAAGGGTTGGGTTGTAAGGAGGAGGAGGAGGAGGAGAGGAATATGAAGTGACGGAGGAAGTGAAGGAGTAGTAGTAGTAGTAGTAGTAGTAGTAGTAGTAGTAGTAGTAGTAGTAGTAGTAGTAGTAGTAGTAGGTAAAGGAAATATAGTATATGGAGAGATGAGATATTATGGAAAGGAAAAGAGATGGTGCAAAAAGAAGGATGGGAGAAAGAGAAGGGGAGTAGGGGAGAGGAGGTAAAAAAATGTACTATAAAGAGAAAGGATATATTATGGATAATGAAAGAGATGGTGTGAGGAGGAGGAGAAGAAGAAAAAAGTGAGGAAGACAAGAAGTCGATCGCGGACATGACTTTAGAAAGTGACTGTACGGGAAATATTAAAGTAAAAGAATTCGGAAGAGGAAGATGTTGTAGCTCTGTCCACAAGTTAATGAGTCAAGTAATACCCTCGGACACACTCTGATACACAGCAAATATAATAATGGTGTCTGGAGAGCTGTACAAAATGATAAGTATAGTTTTTTCATATCCTATAGATAGTGTTAAAGAGATAAGAGGAATCATTCGAGGAGGGGTCTTCAATATAATACTAATAATACCTTGAGGGTTATACAAACTGATTAATTAAGGCTTTTTTCGTATCATAAGTAAACAAGATAAGTAGGCTACCCACCATTTGATGACGTGATGGTCTTCAGGTTATCAGGGATTGCCTTCAACTGGACCAAAACACATACAGTATTGCACTTCCTCAATATTTATTATTTCCAGTTCACAAGCATCACTCAAACCGGATGATCATTCACAACATAAGAAGTCAGAACTTTAAATGTGATAAACGCTGGAAATTGACAATAGAATATTCACCTTACCAACTAATCATTATTCTATTAAACCTTATACATCACATTAGTTCATAAGTTTCCCGCTGGACTGTCGTGTCTCTCGCATCGACTTACCAAAACCACGAGAAAAAGATATTCACCATTAAGCTGCATAAGACGATTAAACTATTGACATAACAACAAATTATAATCCTAAGTCAAACATACTCAAGGCTTTAGTGAACGACTGTGTTTGTTATGTTTTTGTGGGTAGTTCCGCCAAGGCCTCCAGGTGGCTCAGTCTGTTTATGGAATCCGCTAACAAGAGGATATACGAGGTTCAGGTCGTGGCGAGGACATTGGATAACTATTTAGTTGTTGTCATTATACAGATATAAATTAGAGAAAATCTAATACTATGATATAGATTACGAATGAGGGAAAACAATATCTTACTTAGTGAAAAGGTGAGATTGATATGGAGATGAAAATGAAGGAGAAATTCACTGAGTGAATATATTGGTGATTCGATACAAGACTGAATAAGATAAATGGGAGAGAGGAAGGAGCGGGATGGAGGGAGAGTGTGAAGGAGAGGTAAATTTAAAGAGAGAGAGAGAGGGGAAGGTCAGTTTCTGGAAAGCGTGAAGGAGAGGGTGGAGGAGAAGGAAGGTAAAGGATGTTTGCAAAGGCGGAGGTCAAGGAGGGGAGTGAAGGAAAGGAAGTATAAGGGAGACGGGAAAGTGTGAGGGAAGTGTAAGGGAGGAGGAAGGGAAGATTGAAACGTGAGGAAAGTGTGAGGGTGGCGTGAGGTGAGAGGAGAGTGATACACGAGAGAAGGGGGAGGGGGGCGGTAAGGAGAGTGAGGTGGGAGGAGATAAGGACTAACCTCACTTTACACTTCCTGGACCAGTGTGTGTGTGTGAGTGTGTGTGTGTGTACGGCGGGACTGGAACGACACGGGCGGGGAGGTCAGTCAGAGGGAGTGAAAGGAAGAGTGAGAAAAGGGACACACTGTCACACACTTGGGTACAAATTCAAGGAAGCACTATCTATACCTTGTGTCATTTACATATGCAGACAGATAACTCTCGTCCCCAAATAAGGTACTACATTTTTTTCCCTTTTCAGTATTTTTCTTCCGGTGAAATATCAAATCATCTGGTGTTATAGTACAATTACTTTATATAAGACATAAGACATTGCCTGTGAGCTTTGTATGGGCGAGAGAGGATCAGGAAGGAGGGGTTTAGGATGTAAAAGAGAATACGAGGCAACAGAGGGAGAGGGAGTAACAGAGGATTTTTGAGACAACTATGGAAGAGGGAGGACAATGAAGTAGAGAGGAGTAGGGAGAAACATAGCCCAACCTAAGGCCACAGAACTTTTAGGAGGAAAATGAAGAAGGAGAGAAGCAACAGAGGAAGAGTAGGGTAATGAAGTAACAAATGATGAGGGAGAGACAGACAGAAACAGAAGATTGGGGAAGAAGGGGAAGAAGGAGAGGAAGCGACAGAGGAAAGGGGGTGGACAGAAAATAATAGAGGAAGGAAAGACAAAGAGCAACAGAGTATAAAATGAAAGTCATAAAAAAAAAAAATAATAAGATTTGGGAGGGCCATGAAAGCATCTCCCTCGGACATTTGGACACGATTGGACCCCAGCCATCCATGCATCCATCCAACTCCAACCAGTCAGTGAGGGTTCCAGTCCCAGTCCCAGTCCCAGTCCAGACCCAACACACTGCTGCCCACCTGCCCGCCAGTCATGCTGTCCACCGTGAAAATCAGGGGGCAATACAACTATAACTCTCCCTTCCTCCTTCCATCGTTTTTCACTTCTCCCAAACCTCTCCACCGGTTCTCCCGCTTTTTTTTTTTTACTCCTCTTAAACCACTCCCATTGGTTTTCCTGCCATTTACACTTCCCCAGACCTCTTCCATATAAAGTCTCTCCTTCTGCTTTATGTATCCTCCCAGACCCTTCCTACCTGTCGTATTCTTAACTGTTAGTGTTCTCTGTGTTGATTCGTCTGTTGGTGTTCTGAGAGTCTGTTCCTATGGACTCTATCGCCTGAGGAATGCAAGAAATATTACGGCTGTATTATTGTTATGAATCATATTAACCCCTTGATCCAGAGATTTACCATTACGACTGAAAATAAAAATCGTGTGTGTGGCTTTTCGGATATTTAATAGCAAAGGTAACTAACTATACGCACTACCACTATTCTCTTCACATAAATTTGAAGCATTACCTCCGACAACAGCTGACTGCCGCCTCGCCAACACTGAGGAATCAAACAGTTTTTAGTAAAGCAAACAGTTACTACAGTCGTTGCCAAATGTTCGAATTATTTTTACGGCAGGGCTGGAGAAAGAGAATAATAGAAGAGGAAGAAGGTGTAAAGGAGAGGAAGGACTGAAGGAGAGAGAACAAGAGAGGAGGAGGAAAGTGTAGAGGAGAGGAAGAACTGAAGGAGAGAGAACAAGAGAGGAGTAAGGTGTAGTGGAGAGGAAGGACTGAAGAGAGAGAACAAGAGAGTGGGAAGGAGGTGTGAGTAACAAGTGAAGGAGAGAGAACAAGAGAGGAGGAGGAAGGACTGAAGGAGAGAGAACAAGAGAGGGGGAGGAAGTTGTAGAGGAGAGGAAGGACTGAAGGAGAGAGAACAAGAGAGTGAAGGAGGTTTGGGTAACAACAGAGTGGGACAGGTGAGTTAAGGTTCACACAGGGTCCATCGCTGTCCATCTCGCGTTGACAAAAGGCCGCCAGAACTCGTTTACGGGGTATTTTATTTCGCTGGGTCCTTCTACCTGCCCTGTCCAACCCTGCCCTGCCTTGTCCTTCCTGTCCTGTTTTGCTTTACCCTGTATTTGCCTTGTCCTGTCTTGCCCTGCTTTGTCCATGTCCTTCCCTGTTATATGCTCTGTTTGTCCTGCCCTTCTCTGTCCTACCTGCCTTATTCTGTCCTGTCCTGTCTCGCATTACTATACTTCACCCTGCACTGCCTTTCCCCTGATGCTGTAGTGAGTAGATTCCCATGATATTAGCCATAGTAAGATCATTAAAGTACCAAACCTTCCCAGAGCTAATTTTACAGCAACGGGAACCCAAATAAAAGAAAGATACAAAGTAGTGCATTTACAAATACACGAGAGGTTACCAGATATTAGTACAGTAAGTATAGGGGATTACTTGAGACATTTTTCTGTGTTTATGCAAAGGCTATTACCACCAACATTATCACCCCAGTAACATCATTAGAGTCAGTACCACCCACCCGTTACTACCCTCCCTCTCCCTCCCCCCCCTCCCCCATCACCCTGAAGGGGACACTACTCTCTTGTTGGTGAATTGGAGAGCTAATGACTCCTCCAAACTACACCACGAACGAAACAGATCCCCTATAATAATATCAGTGACATTGGCCTGTTTCCTGGCATAGTTTGGAGGAGTCAGCAGCACTCAAATTCACCAACAAAAGATTTTCATTCCCCTTGATTAACTTAATCCTCCACCCACCAACCCACCCACTCATTATTATCTCCATTAAAGCCACTCTTTGATCCCTACTCTACTTCAGCCTGGCCCTCCTCTCAAACCCCCACCCCACCCCCACCCTCCAACACACACACACACACACACGACGGACGGACCACCCAAACACCCTCGGCCCCCCCATCACGACCAGCTTCCGCCCG
>JAWQEG010000368.1:12500-77500 GCA_033782935.1 Petrolisthes cinctipes
TAAGGGGCCAAGGACCGATCCCTGAGGAACCCCACTAGTGACAGGGGCCCACTCCGACTTTACTACATTAATGGTGACTCTTTGTTGTCTCCCAGTAAGCCAGGACATAATCCATTGTAAAACGTTGCCTTCAATACCATGAACTTCTACCTTCCTAATCAGCCTCTCGTGTGGTACTCTGTCAAAGGCCTTGATAAAGTCTAAGTATATTATATCATAGTTCTTATTGCTATCTACTGACTTGTATACTTTAGAGAAAAATGTTAACAGATTTGTGAGGCAAGATCAACCTTTCATGAACCCATGCTGTGAATCTTTAATTAATCTGTCTTGCTAAGTGCTCTCTAATCCGGTTAGCTATTATGTATTCTAAAAGTATCCTTACAGTTCATGTTAAGCTATTGGGTGATAATATAACGTCACTGATCTATCTCCCTTTTTAAGTATGGGAACTAAGTTTGCAAGTTTCCACGTTAATGGTGTTTTGTTAAAGGTTGTGGTGGTGGTGTTATTGTTATCGGTGTGATGGCTAACTTTTCCGGTGGGTTTGATCGAATTGGAGGGATACTGATTCCTCCAAATAATATTACGAAACAGATTACATGGTGTAATACTGAATTCGTCTGTTTCCTGGCATAATTTGGAGGAATCGTTAGCCCTATCAGTAGCTGCTTAGGGTTGACTCACTTTATAAACACGACTGTTGTGTTTCTCTCCCGTTATAGACATTCCCTAGTGACGGTGGTTTACTTGGCTTGTCTTATCTCTCTGCCTTCCCGTCACTTATTCTTTCCCAGGGCACTTTCTATGACGAGGGATTACATTTATCTCTCTGACTCCCTCCACCCCACCTCTCTCTCTCTCTCTCTCTCTCTCTCTCTCTCTCTCTCTCTCTCTCTCTCTCCGTTAAGGGTTTTGGCGCCCCTTAAGCCCCAGCCACTCCTTTTCAAATCTTCAACTGTCCCTCCTTTCCTTTTACTTCCTTCGTGTTATAGTTGTCTTACCTAGGCCTATCTATCACCTTCTTTCCCGTCCTACAGGTCTCTCTCTCTCTCTCTCTCTCTCTCTCTCTCTCTCTCTCTCTCTCTCTCTCTCTCTCTCTCTCTCTCTCTCTCTCTCTCTCTCTCTCTCTCTCTCTGTGTGTGTGTGTGTGTGTTTGTCCGTCCTAAAGGTCTCTCTCTCTCTCTCTCTCTCTCTCTCTCTCTCTCTCTCTCTCTCTCTCTCTCTCTCTCTCTCTCTCTCTCTCTCTCTCTCTGTGTGTGTGTGTGGCTGTGTCCTGTTTGTCCTCCCACGCCTCCTTCCCGTGTTTGTTTGGACACCTCTGAACTGCTACGTCTTTCTGGGAACGTGTACTAATTGGACGTGACTGCCTCTCATGTCTTGTCTTCGATGTGTGGGTGTGTTTATGTTATTGTTGTTTTGTGCATGTGACTGCCTTCTTATTATAGCTTTTGTATGTCATGATAATGCATGTGAAATGGCTTTTTATAGTAATTTTAACAGACTAATTATACCCTAACAGTTAAATCATGCTAATACACGCATTTTCTATATAATTCTAATACACTCATTTTTTCTATATAAGTCTAATAATAAACTTCTCTTCTATAATTCTTATCCTATTCAAATACACTCATACTCTATAGCATATTTTCTACTGTTTATAGATAGTGACCAACTGTTTATAGCAGTCTGGCCCACGATATTACCTCAAGAGGGACGTGTAACACCGGATAATATTACTAGGACATAGTTGTTTGTTAGTAATATCCATCAACTATAAACCAAACAACTATAAACCAAACAAAACACAAAACAACAACAACAACAACTAGGACATATGACTGACTGACTGACTGCCTGACGACCACCTCTTTCCTTTCAGAGCACAACAGCAAGGGATTCATGTGTTGTATGTAGGCCGTGGGAAGGAAATGCCACTCAGGTAAGATGAGCAGGTCACTATAGTCCCCCTTCCCTCCTCCTACAATACACACACACACACACACATACAAACACAGTATCGACAACTTTATGTATTCCAACACACACACACACCCATTAGTATCGACAACTTTATGCATTCTAACACACACACACACACACCAACCAGTATCGACAAGTTTATGCATTCCAACAAACACACACATACAGTATCGACAACTTTATGCATTCCACCACACATGCACACACACACACACACACACACATACAGTATCGACAACTTTATGCATTCCACCACACACACACACACACACACCCACACATACAATATCGACAACTTTATGCATTCCAACACACACACACACACACACACACACACACATTCTGGGGTCTGGAGTCACGTTGCGTCATCTTGCATCACAACCGTAGCGTAACATCTGCCATGAGTCACGATTATGGGTTACTATCAGGTTCAAGACACGCTGCACTCAGTGACCTTTATCATTGTCTCACATTTCACCGTTTCCGTCGCTTTGTTCTTCATTCATACTGGCATCTGTTTTATTTGAGGTTTAATGGTGTTTGATGGGTTCAGTCGTTTTACCTCAGGCTAAGTTTGGTTTATGTATTACGTCTCATGCTCAAACATACCTAATTACAAACGTACTATATTAAAGAAATATATTTTGTTTGGAAGGAAAATGCAGTAAACCCCTTGATAAAAATACGAGTGTATACTTTTTATCCACCGCATCATTCTACACTTACTGAGTCCCAGGCCAGACAACCAGCGAGACTCTAGACAGCCATGCAGACACTCGCCCTGTGTAAAAAAGACCCACACATAACACAGACCGATATGTCACACACACACACACACACACACACACACACACACATACACACACGTGGCTGCGGTGACACTCGGGAAGGGTTGACAACGTAGCAATTTTTCTACGCCCCCTCCTTTCCCATGTTGTAAAAATAAATTCATGTATCTTGTGATTCCAGCAATATTACTTCCTCAACTCAGTCCCAACAAATAATATCACCAAATTATCCACCATCATACAGGTCACTATCTCCTCAATTCACTATCCATCAGAACTCTTCATAATTCATTAATTAAATACTTTACCTTTTACCTTTTATGATGCAATGAAAGATGTAGGATGATTTGCCTTGCGGATTTCTCTCTTCCCTGACCACTGCTTCCCACCAGATGCCCCACCCACCCTATAAAGTGGGTCTAAAGTGGGCCTTCACGTCATCTCTACCCAGCCAGGGGGATGTGTGTGTATATGCTCCCCCTGGTAGTGCAGGACGCGGTACAAGCGACAGTTGGGGTCTTACGTGGCGATACACAGTGGCCAGGGTAGAGGTTTGTACCACTGCACATCCATCAATTCACCAACCATGCAACCTGGAAAATAATGGCATGATAAATCTTTAGATCAAAGTCATACATTCCTTTGCATATTCGCCGACTCTCAGATAAAAAATACCCACATTACACGGGTCGAGATGTGACACACACACACACACACACACACACACAAACTTGGCGTCGAGCAGTGACATCCGGGCAATTTTTCTACGACCCCTCCCCCTCATGTTGTCAAACTTAAATACGTATATTTTGCAAATTGATCGCCATCGACTGTTTGAGGCTAGAAAACCATCACTATATTTTCATCTCTTCCCAACAAAACATTCATGCACATATCATCGGAATAATTATACTTTAGATTATAGAAAAAGGTCAGACCTAAGTCGATCCTCTCCTCTCTTCACTTCTCTCTTCTACTTCTTTCGTGCTTGTTGCCTCTGTTTCCTTCCCTCTTGTGGTACAGACAACCGAAAAAAAGGACTAATTTTGGCCTCAGACTGACACTCCCCCTCTCCTGCACAGCTTCCGAGAAAGTATTACCAGCTGCCACTACACCACATCACATTACTGTTTACCATACCGTACCACACCACACCACGCCACACTATACTTTACCATACCATACGTACCACACCACACCAAACAACATTATACCACACCACACCACACGATAGTATACCACACCACACCACACGACATTATACCATGCCAGACCATACCTCGCCACACCACACAACAGTACAATACCCCACACCACACACCATACTCATTTCCGGTCCCATAGAGGCTCACTTCTCATTTTACTCAACGGAACAATACAAAAAACAAAAAACTAAACTACGGTAGCAGAAAAAAGAATGAAGTGAAAGGAAGGAAGAAGGGAAGCTTGGTGTGGGTGTGGGTGAGTATCCGGGCCCCCTGGACTCCTGTAGAAATAAACACTTCTCACTTTACACCACTTTTAAGAACTATTCTAGTGGGTGGATGAGTTACATGTGTGTGTGTGTGTATGTGTAGAGAGAGAATGCCGGCTCTGAAGGTGTTAGAACAAGAGAAGGAGGAAGTACCACAACGCTACGGGAACACCAAAAAAGAGCGGAATGTAAAGTTAAGACTTGCTTTGAGTGTAGTTAGTGGAGTTGTGTAATGAGTACCGTAGTGGTCATTGTTGGAGGTTTACCGTAATCCACACATTTCCACCATCAACTACACATCTTCGCTATCATCTCCACCACCCAACACACATCACTACCCTACTTATCACACGTTATCACCACTCATCACACATCTCCACTACCAACTACACATCTTCACCACCCACCACCCATCTACACCAGCTACACATCACCACCCACCACATATCAACACCTCACATCACAAGTCTCCACCAACGACACATCTTCACCACATCTGCTAGGGCCATTAGCCTATGTCCACGAAAAAAAGGGTTGATAACAAGCTCACCTAGAAAGAAAACAAAAAATACCCTCTCTTGGTCCTATGCGAAGTTCCAAAAAGACTACAAGATATTCCTGAACTCATCCTTCGTTGCCTACACGTGAGCGGGTCTACATATCCGATTCAACCCTACAAGTGAATGGGTCGGGAGTTCTAAGAGGTAAGGGGATTATCTACAGGGCCCTACCCATTTGGTATAGCGTAAGGGTGACATTTAATTAACACATGCTTGCCTCCCCCAATGGCCGACAGACTGACCCAAGGATGGATGACGAAGGAACGAGCGTGAAGAGCTAGAGCACGAATTTTGACACCAACGACCACAGTATGGTTTCGTCAACCTCTGAGATTATCCGGGATGGACACTCTACACACCGCCAAAGTGGACGTGAGGGTCACCAATCAAAAACACGCCACACAAAAAGAGTGAAAAAATACAATGATAGAGAAAAGAAAGAGGTGTTCACTGATGCTGACGGTAAGGCAGTTCTTGATGGTGTTCGGAAGGGTAAGTGGTTCCTACAGTCGTACACCACAAACCAGACTTACTACAGGGACATATTAAAGTGGATTTTTTTGAGCGAGTCTTCGGGAGGGGAAAGTGAACAGGATTCGTCGGGCGAAACATCGGCCAATGATTTATACGTATCAGAACGATATCTACTTCAGCATTTATATAAACAAAATTCAGTGCCCGGTGAGAAGCCAAGCAATTCTGTGAAGGAAACTCAACAGGTGGACAATGAAAATGTGGAAGTGGAAATGGATAAACCAGAAGACAAAAGAACAAATCAAGAGAATCGGGAATATGTTTCATTAGACGGACCTGAAGAAGAGATTATCAACCAACTCATGCATCGACTCAAGTGGCCAGAATCGCGGGACATGGACACCGAGACAAGAGAATTTTTCTACCGCGTGAAGGAAGCGCTGCCCTTACTCATCTACAACGATTATGTGACCCAAAGACGCATGAAGAAATTTGCAGTCACAGGTACAACAGAGAAAGAAGGAAAAGGAATCATAGGAGTGAGTACTTATGAATCAAGTTCTCAGGAAGACGATCGGGATTGGCTCAACCGATGTCCCGCGTCTAGGATTACACAAGGCAAAATGGGTCCCAAGGCTGCCATCATGAAACGGGCAAAACAACCGACAGCAGACATCAAACATCCCAATTACAAGACTGAGGAAAGGAAAGCAACCCGCTCCTAGTCCAGCAGCAGTCCATACCCTCCTCCTCATACACCTTCAAGTCCCTGGACCATCACCTCTGATGGTGTTTACAGCTGGTGCTCCTACAAGTCCCTCAGTTGGTCACCTCAGCCGTACACCAAGCCATCTCTCCAAGACGCGCGCTTCTAGAGAGAATACGCTGCTGTGAAGAAAAAAGTAGTGAGAGAACAACAACTGGATAAATTTGGGCCAAACATTTTGTATAAACACGACAAATATGCGGACATTTATTCTAAGTTAAGGAAGTACAGAAACAATATGAAGCGAGGCGTGTGGGGAAAATTTGCCCGACCACAGAGAAGGAAAGACAGGAAGGAGAAGAACCTCGATGCCGTCCTGGACAACCTGTTTACCAATCGCTACAAGTACTCGACTCACTCTCTTTCGGTGGAAGAAACGCCAGATATTCTATTAAATGGTGTGCGTACCGATTCATTAAAAGACGCCTTCCACTAGGTGAGGCGCAATTACAGGAGAGCTGTGTCCAAGCAAACCGCGTCTCCCTCAAAAATCAGCTCACCTGGATCCGAGAGAAAGAATCGACCAAATACCAACCAGTCCTCACAGACCAAAAGTCACCATGGCAATAAGAGGAGGAGTGAAGACAGCATTCTAGATGTTTACAAGGGTAGACACAATGTCGAGCTAAAGAACCAGTGGTCCCATTCTTCGGGCAGACAATCCATCAAAACCAGGAGCCTCAACATGATGGTGGACCGCATAGCGAGTCAGTTAAACACCTTCGGCACTTCATTAGGAAAGCCATCTTGGGAGCGAACTTTCAGTCCCGTTCAAAAGAAAGGCCAGCTAGACGATCACACACCCAGTTGGCTCAAAGCTTATCTAGTGCCTGCCAATCCTACCACCAAAGACCGTAATCTTTTGAAGCAACGATGTTCCAGTATCGAGTGGGGGTTTCCTGATGAAATTGGCAAGCCTCGGGGACGTATAGTTTTCTCTGAAGAAAATCTAACAAAATAGAGCAGAGCACAAGGAGACAAACGAGAAGGCCAGCACAAACTCAAAGTCCGCTCCCATGTTGCCAGAAGCAGAAGTTCAAGCATCGAGTACAATTTTTACAAGTCCAAGTCCTTGAGCAGGAGTTCTAGTATTGAATGGGAATTCTCCGATGGTGAGAATGTGGCCTCACACAAAACGAAAAAGAAGAGTAAGAAGAAATGAAATGTTTTCAAGTGAGGTTTAAGTTATGTCGATTTAGCAAGTTTTTCCTGTAGTCGGAGGGGAACAGACGATTCTTGTATAAAGCAGTTGTAGAAGTAAACTGTCTTCCAGGACTCTGCCCCCTTGACATGACTCGTCCCAAACAGCAGTCTGTTATCTAATTATACAACTTGGCTGTCAGCTAAACTCTTTTCTGTCGGTGCAAGTCCAGCGAGAGTGCAATGGGCAGTCTATTGTCTAACCTGCATTGCTATTGTAACGAAAGTGTACAGTAGAATTATGTAGGTTTGACCGTACCATGGCAGTGCAGGCCGTCCGTTTTCATCTGATAATGGGATGAAAACAGACATAACCTTGACTAGCCTACACATACTTAAGTAGTCCCACCGCTTGCTGTATTTGTGTGTGGGTGGACAAGTGAAGAACAACTTACCACTACATAATATATGGAAGGAGACAAGTGTGTGTGCATGTGCAGCTAATGATTGTAAAATGTAAGTCATTATTAAATGTTTGTAGCATGTGACCAAAATGTACTTATACCTAAGTTGGACTGTATGTATGCATGTACAGCTCCGTTCAGAAGTTCATAGTACACCCAACAAGAACGACTGGTGACGGCTTCGAACATTTTACGAACAACCAGAGTTTAGCTTGTATTGAAACAGTGCCATGACAAACGAATGGCATTGCTTCGATTTTAGCTTTTTTCTGGTGTTGGTGAGAGGTTCGAAGCGTAACCTGTCGTCCAGGAAGGAAGGGCCGAGACTAACACCTTCCACATTGGCTGTAGTAAGAATTCCCGAACGGAGCTGTACATATTCCTAACCAAAGATAACAGTAGTACTGGATTTGACGAGAAAATGGCTACTTTGCCGTACAAACTTCAAAGCTAGAAAACTGACCTGAGTCCTCGAAATCTCAGTTCGTAGCTAACACAAATAAAATTATATAACTCACGAGGAAACAAGCTAAGGGTGTTACCTGAAAGCCATTACCTGAAAGCCATAACTACAAATCTTAATCCGGATGTTCAACAATTTCTTCGTACTGCTTCTTAAACAAACAAAATAATATTCAATATATTTAATAACAATTAGATACATCAGCAACACTTCAAGATGTATCATTGATGAAGTTATACTTCGACAGAATCACAAAGACACGCAAATCTTTACTGCATATTTGTTTAATAATATACAGCAATTATTTCAAGCTGATATTATAACTGAGTACTAAAAGTAGAAACAAGTACATACAAGCCGATATCCCCAAAAATATTAATAACAATCATGACATTGATGCTGGTGGTACTTGGCAACACCGTCCGCCTCCCCCTCCCCTCCTCTCCCTCTCTAGTCACTCCCCCTCAGGCCCGTCTATCAAGTCTAGTCGGAATGTTAGCAAGATGCAACATATCCATACAAATCCTTCCATTTCTCTCCCATAGTGCTTTTTACGTAAAATTTGAAAGGACTATCGTATTCAAGAAAATGTTATGTACTAAAGGCCTTGTTCTTTTCTAAAATTACTCTCATAATTGCTGCAAATACCACTGATAGTTAAAATGTTGTATAAACCGTAAGATTATACTCGCTGTAATTAATTAATTTTTTACCCTCAGGAGTTTTAATAATTGTATTCTAGTTGTACAGTTACTGCTTAGTCCAACGATGTAAACCAAATTTGCCTAGCTTGTATAATAGGTGCGCTAAGTAAAGAAATATAAATATTTTTTGAAGGTGGAATGCTTGGTGAGAATGTAAACAACTGGTACGCCCTCTGAACACTAATTACTATTATAATGTCACCTCTACCCACGTGGTTACACAAATCACACCCCATTTTATTATTGCAACGGACTATAATTGGATTGATTAGGTTAGGTTAAGTTACTACATTTTACTATTGAGGTGTCCAAATGTTGTGCTGGTAAGTGATCTGGACACCTCAATAGTAAAAATGAATAGGACAAGAAAATATGTATGAAAAACTGGAACACGTTGAAAAATACGAGAAATTGTCTTCTCTGTACAATTTTTACATAGTTTTTAAAGGTAATTATTGAAAGAATTACCGTTATTGCGTACGGTTTTTCTACATTCATTACCTACTTATTTAGACCATTCTAAGACTATTTTCTTCTATGGCATTTCCTCCGCAAATGTTATTGAAATTAGCCTGAGCTTACCTAACCTAGACCACAGCAAACTACCGGGACCTAACCTGGGCAGACTACCAGGACCTAACCTGGGCAAACTACCGGGAAATAATCCGGGTAAAGTACAGGAAATGACCGGGGCAAAATACTGGGACCTAGCCGGATCTGGCAACACTGCTACAAAACGGTAATTCTTTCAATAAATACTTTTTTGAATTACCATTGATTTTCATAGAACAGGTACCGTACCGGTACCTATTTTTTTTTCATTGTATTATTATTAAATTAATAAATTTACCACCAGCTATAGTATAACTACAGTAGTAAGAAAAAAAGCTATGGGCACCCTGCTGGTCGAAACCAGTAATGAACGAAACTAATTAAGATCACCACAGGTTGACCCAATATTGTTACTCGTGTTAGTGTGAGTTCAAGGTTAATCACTGAATTTATACAGAGTGGAAGAAAAAATGTGGTGCACTTATCCAAATACGAACTATATGCCCAAGCTTGGTAAAGTTTAAGAAAAGCCACAGAACTGGAAAACACATTCCTTTCCCTAGTTTTTTTTTTTTTTTTTTTTGGCTAATCCATCATATCCTGTATGTGTTGAAATATAAGTTGCGATAGTGCATTTTGACCAAGTTTAATCCCCACTCCCCAAAAGGCTGGATTGAGGAGTAAAACAAATAATAATGCATTAAATAGTTATTATTTATGTGTTCTAGAGTTAGCTTGACTTTACCTGAGTTAACCTAAATAAATCTAGACAGAGACAGACTGCCGGGACCTAACCTGGGCAATCAGGTTAGGTCCCGGGGGAAATGGTCAAAATGCACTGTTGCACTTAGTAATGACCTCATAAAGCAAAAACAACCACCAACCAAAAAAGAAATTGGTAAGTAACTTACATTCCTGTGGTCCTTAACTATTAGCCCAAGCTGGAGTGATAATTACAATCATCACGACACGTAAATTTGTTGATACAATTACGGTAAAAAATACTATAGTAAATTGCAAACCTCCGCCAAGGCTTAGCAACCAATGTCACGACCACCACCAAAATGAATGCTTCCTTTTGTCACTCCATTCTCCCCAAACGTCGTGGTCTTAAACAAAGATGGAAATTATACTCTAGTCGCAGACCGATATTATAATTTGTGACAGCCAAGGGGTTAATCCTCTTAGTCCTGGGATCTGAGGTTTCTCGACAGATTACCTCATGATTGGCCAGAAATCCTGCATTATTGCATTAGCCACCATTTATATCACACGGGGAAGTATAAAAGAAATGGTCCTTCCTTTCCAGCAGGAGTCTACAAAGCTTTGCGATAGCAAGCATTAGGCAGAACAGCCGCGACCTCCATTAATGATCCATTGAGACACCAAATGAGTACCGTTGTTATTTATTATTAATCCTCGTTCATCAGTGCTGGTTGCATCTTTCGCCAATTACTTTTTTTTATCGGCCCATTTCCTTACCAATTTCATGTCTAACCATCGTGCAGTCTGGTAATTTCGCTCAATTACGTACACAGGCTGTGTTGTGTACTGTATGCTGGTTTCAGGTTTGCCGGTAATAACTAAAGTTGCCACATAGCATAACGTCCTATGACGGAGTTCTACTCGTACCTTCTGCTCACTGCCCAACAGCGTAAACGGTGCTTAACCGTATCATGCCTTGAAGATCATAATATTAGTCTGCAGAAACAAGCCCTGCTGCACACTACTGGAAATAAAACATACATACATATATGGTGTACACTGATTTTATTCACTTGTTACTTACGGTTTACAGAATAAATGTACAGAGGGAATAGATAAACAGTCATATTTACAGAGTGGACAGCAATAACAAAGCAGTTATCTAATTAGGCTCAATAACTTTCTTTTGCCATAAAGAAAAATATGAAAAACTAATACCTCCGATTCTTCAACTTTTTCGTTAGCTGCCTTGATGGTAATTCATAAGTCTTACTCATACAATAAAAAATTCCAACTAAAGATTCTTGTTTTCAGGTAAAAAGGTCATATATACTTAGGCTAATAGTGACCTAAGTCACAATGTGATGAATAAATTATCTACTCTTTTTCCCTAATATTAAAAACAAGTGTGCATGCTCTCCTTGTTAAACCATGTCAAAAAATTACTATAGTATGTAGTAATATTTACCTGGGTAGAAAAGCTTAATGAGTCTGAATAACTGAGAACTAAAATGTTCATGCATGTGGTTGCCGTCATCCTTCTAAAAGGTGGTGATGTAAGGAAAATCAAAGCCATGGGACAACCAGAGGTAAAGGGAAAAGAGAAACAACTAAGGTGATGCTTTGTGTGGCTATTCTACAATTCACTGTTCAGCCAAACACAAACTAACTTCTCAATTCTATATTAATTTGACATTTCACTGTAACTCAAAACCTCCCATTACATGTATTCACAAAAGCCTGACATAAATTGTGTACTACTGGAGGACCAAGTTCACTTGTCAATACACAAAGGACAACTAAAATCAAAACTAATGGGAGACTGATGAAAAATGAATATAGTACTTTATATTAATATCAAATCTTCAGCAGCATACTTTAAATTAAATGTGTAGTATATTTACATATGAATGAAGATAAGACGATGCAAACAAGTAGGCAAGTACTGTACTGAACTATCCAGGACACAATCGAAAAAGCCATAAACTTTACAGAAGTGCATATAAGCAGGTGAAATAAAACATGGACCAGTGTGCACAGCCTCCCACAGCTAAGGTGCCTTATGAAACACATTCAGGGTGAGACATCTCTCTAACTAGCCAAGAGCAGAGGTCCTGAACGGCTGGTGAATGCAAGTGAACATAAGAATATTTGTGACTGAAATCGCTTGGAGGAAATGCTGGCTAACTCCTCTTGTGGGGGTAGTTTTTAATACAAGCGTTTCAGTTGAAACAAACAGCTTATAACTGCAGCAACTATAAATAAATTGCTTGAAGTAAACTTCGCTAACGAAACTCAAAAGCTGAAATGTCAGTATCTGCTGAATCCTCTAAATAACAATTATGCAGCATCACCCTAGAATACTTCAATAGGTTAGCATCCCTATACCTCAAAATATATTCTACTTAAAGTGATAAATATCCTCAGCTATAAGCTGACCACCTCTTTCAGTCTGACCAAGAGATTATGTAATATTATAAAATGTCTGGTACAGGGATAAATAGGTGAAGCAAGTCGCAGTACCCTGATGGGGTATAGGGCTCATGATGGTTGTTTGGAGAGGTGCAGAGGGGTCTGTCCAGTAACTGCTTTGGTTACACAAGTAGAATTCTGTAAATAACTGCTTGATGGTGGTCGTGACTCTCACCAGGTGTGAAAATATTGACAGCTACTTTAAATGAACTACTAATGACATCTTTAACTTCATATAATGCTGTTGAAGACACACTTGGTAAAGTGATTACTTACAAATAAACATGGAATTTGTTTAGGCACGATCCGCATGTTCATATTACTATATTATAAATTCAACCAGCACAATCTACTACAGAAACAAATATATCAATTTTGCATATTTAAAGACATCCTGAACATCAATATTAGTATATATGACTATATCATGACAAAGATTGGGTTAGTTTATATATATATGTATACCGTATATTCATATATTCATTTAGCAGTCAGCAAACATTACCTTTCAGGATCAGACAAGAAAATTTTAATGGCTAAGCCAGAATATACTTCAAACAAGTAACTATAACAGCAATTAAAGTAAATTACAATCCTAATATGCTTCACTTTTAATACAATAATAATAACTATCTTAACAGTGAGCATTTCAATGATCACTAACAATATTATGGAATGTGAGTAGATACAATTCAAACAAAGCTGCAGGTAGACTGTGCTGAGTGAGGGAGCCTGCTTCATGAAAGACAATGTTGCATGACACTAATAATTCATCCACCAAGAGAGATGGGGAAGGAAGGAAGGATCTGGTGTTTTTGACCTTAGGGAAAGCATGAGGGTAGGATAGATTGGAAGAAGACAGACAGGAAAGGGGAACGGCGGAGAACGGACGAAAGAGGAGGAGCAAAAAGGGGGTAATATACATTCAATGAACTGGATGCAACTAATTCCTCCAAAATGTGCCATGAAAACAGATGCCTCAGTTCTGGGGTTCTGCTTATGGCATGGTTGAGGGATTCAGTACAGTAGCTTCCAATTTACCAACATCATCCTGTCCCCTTAATAACTCTCTTAGTTTCTCTCTCCCTACTACTGTTTCCTCTACACTTTGATGACAAGTCCGTTCCTACAGCTTGCTTGCTTACGTCACTAAGTACTCCAGGGTTAGGACATGAAACGAAAAAAGCAACTGGCTATCCTTTGCCCCCCTAAGAAAAATCACAATTCTACGGCAGCATTTTATCATACCTTTTACCCTATTGTCTTGTTGAAGAACAGAGTAATACCATCACACAAACATGAAATAAATAATTATAATAAACTTATGAAAAAAAAAAAGAAAAAAAAAAGATACCATCGGCACCAAAAATGCACTTACAATCTATTTGGCTACGCGCTAGTGAGAGGAGCGGAGTCACATGACACATGACACTCAGCGGGCATCTGGTGACTAAAGCAGGACATATATGACACTTGCCTGGACTGCCACTAAACTGTTTTATGCCATCACTTATGCCTCAGATCTAGCAGTAAATGTAGAAACTTGTCTGTATTGTATGTATAAGTATACTTAGTGAACTTCGATTTTCAAAGGAAAGATACATGTTTGACTACCCAAAAATATGTACAAGACATACCATGGATAGTAAACACAAACACGCATACACACAATTACATATGTAATGTATACCGTACTAATAAATCTGAAACTAACCAAGAGTCCCAGGGACTGCTGAGTGTTATTATGCAGGAGGGAGGGAGGTGTGATGTGAGCATGGGTTGGTGCGGCGTCAACATAGCAGCTTTAGGCGATGTCACAAATACTAAACCAGGCTCACCTGCCACCCTGGCTGGCTTGTGTGGTGCTGCCCTGTTACTGGCTGTCACTGTGGCTGCCCTTCACTGCTTTATAAGGTGCATTTCAACTACCAAGTGGTTGTTGCAGCTTATCATAACAGAATAAAACTGGATGCCATGAGTGACAATTAAACCACTTGGCATTGTTAAATAGTACAAAAATACAAAAAATATACTAAAGCTCTGTAAATGTAGACTATATAAGGTAATCACAGCATGTTAGTAAAAATAAAAAAAAGGCACAGTTTGTGCCTCTACTTAATATTCTTTTTTTACTGCCAAGATCTGTCATGATTTTCATATATAATGAAAGAGATGAAGTTAAAGTTAGAACAGAAACATGACCGGGAAAGAAATAATGAATGTGGCTCGAGACTAAAAGTAAGGATTGGGGGCAGTTGGACAGACACACAACCATAGTAACAGACGCCACCTTCCCTGCACCTGCCCTCTCAACATCCAGATCTCACCAAACCCAGACTTGGGATGGAAATGTCCAGTGGGAGAAGGGCAGGATGAGGACATGTAGGACGTAGCACCGCACCGCCTGGCCTGGCTTGGCCTCTCCTCTGCTCCAGGGGTCTGGGTTGCACCAGTCATGTGCTATGCATCACACCCACAAAAACAAGTTCTGCACCAACTACTCTTTACTGACAAAACTGAAATATTTTAATGTGTTATGAAGGAATAATATTTCTTTGAAATATGCTTGTATACAGTAATATGCTACCTGCTATTGTTATATCTAGTACATACACCTTACACAGCAATACCATATAGTATTGTTGCCTGCCTCTTGTTTTCAAACTTCACATTGCCAATTTAATTCAACCAAGTTTAATATGTGCAACAGCAGGTAACACTTTCTGCAAGTAAAACCAGTTTTGCACTGAACACCCAGTAGTGAAGAATCCCAGGTTAAACCTGATATACATAGTTTGAAGCTTAAAAGTTCCTTAATAATTGGTTACATTTCCTTAAACGCTCTTTTTCATTCTTTTCTTTGGCGTAAAAATATAAGACTACCAGCAACTGCGAGGGGCAATGTACCACCTCAGCCCAGCTGTGTGTGCAGGAAAATGAGGCAATACAAGGTGCTCTTTCTATACCCACCTGGACACCCTGGACTTTCCCTGTCATACCAAGTCCAAGTTTACTGCCTAAAGGGGTGGCGCTCACATGACATGTGGTATTTGGAATAAATTAGAATAATAAATTACCGCAAAATGGTCATCTCTCCTCCACTTGCCTCATTACTGCACACTGGCCACTTTTCAGTATAATGGGAATCTTGACTCATCTCCCTGTATGGACTGGGAGATGACCTTACTGCTGGACACAACCATGGGGTGCCAAGGTGGAGTCAAGGCACCTCACGGAGGGCAGAACAAAGTGGTGGTGGCAGCGGTGGCAACAGCATGCAGTAGGGAGGAAGGGGTGACTGATAGGAGGGTGGGGGAGAGGGGATGGCTTGTGCACCATCCCCAACCTTAGCGACATTCCCACACCTTGATGGTCTGATCCACACTGCCTGTGATTACAAATGGTGCACTCCTGTGCATGTCTGGAGCAAAAGTAAGGAAAGATTAATGCAAAATAATCTAAAATTATGATATAAGTATGTGTATTTATGACAAAGATGTTCCTCCCTAGTGGAAGACTGTGGCAACCATGTGTCACTCATACATTCTACTCTCAATATTTGTTTCCTGTGGAAAGACTAAACAAATTATTTTTACAAAGTTGCACTTCATAAGTTTTCTGAATTGTAGATTAATTGTAATCTTATTATTTATACAGATCTGATGACAAACCTAAGCTAATGGTGGGATATGTCAGTCAGTTCTGGCTAAGAAAGAGACTTGCTTGGTTTCCCACTGATCGAGACTTAAGACATATGTAAAAAAAGATTTTATAATCACTCTGAATCTGAATGGCAAGATAAATTAGAAAGAGGATTACCGTTTTAGAGTTCACCATTGTCCTCTGCTATAGAGGACATGATACAACCTGTAACAATGTATATTCATTATACTGTAGTCCAACAAATCTTAAACCAAGTTTTTGGTAGGGTTATGCCAGGTATGCCCCTGTATACAGCGTTGCCATGTTTTCTACACTAACTGACTGGTGGGTGACCTGATACCACTACATCACATACTGTTCCTCACCCAAACACCTGGTGGCCATGCCCCGCCCTCCTACTTCTCTCCCTTCCTTCCCCCTTCTCTTCATTCATTTCTTCATATAATTTATATTTTGTTATAGTCTGGTTACAATATGTACAGTTGGCCACAAGATTCCCTGAATACATCTAGCAAGATGAGGCAACAAAATCACGTTTGTTTACTCCAGAGAAGTAAAATTTTGTGAATGAAGGGCTCAGAATCCCAAGGTTGTGGTTAAAAACATGAACGCTGATCATGGAAACAAGGTGAAAAGCTTCTATGCAGGGAATATTAAAGCTATTATTATTTTGCTATATTCTCTGGAGTAAACAAACGAGATATGGTTGCCGCACCTCGCTATACGTATTCAGGGAATCTTGTGGCCAACTGTACATTACATTGCACATATTAAAATTTTGACCATATTTCCAAACCACCCAAGAAGTAAACATCAAGGCGGGTATTTTTTTAAAAGGTTTCCCCGATGGGCCTATTACTCTTCTTCAGCAGATGAGAAGAGATTAATAGTGAAAGAATCAATGAAATAACCAACTTTTGCATCTGTATGTGCAATAGCACTTCTCCAGCTTTCTTTTGTAATTTTTTCAAGTGCTTCCATTTCCTTGGCTTGATTATGAAGGTGGGTTTGGGTGTGAATTGGCCGAGCTGCCATTGTGTCTGAATCAACACTGAAAACACTTGACAAAAGATAAATTTCCCCCTTGACATGTGGGTTACCTCCCAGGAGACACATGACCATCCTACAGCTGTAGAATTTGTTGGCACTCATTATGCTTAACATATTAATTTTTTTTAAGAAAATAGTATATCTTTTACCTTCATTCCTTCAAACCGTATTATAAACATGATTGATACTTTAAATTACCAAACAAAGAACTATGATGAGTCAATAAAACTGACAACATTTTCATAGCACCACTGTACAATATGTATGCAACGTTTCTTTATTGCTACATAAAGACTTGATAAATAATAAGTTTATTTTTCTTTCATATACGTTAGAATTGGACCGTTATGTGTTTCCCTACAGTAAACCTCCGCTAAATCTGATACTTATGAGTCGGATATCGGATAACTCGGACGCTCCGACTTATGCGGGGATTTCCAGGTGCATCGTCACAAAGGCTTACAGCCTGAAAAGTGACAAAGTTAATTTTGTACAAAACTCGATTTACCATCTCTATACCAAACATTTATACCATGTCGATTGACCATATAATTATGTAGTTATGGTTTTACCATAACAGATACATATAAGAAACTCAATGCTTTGAATTAATTAACTTTATTACCTGAAATAATGGTGATGTACTGATATCCAATTGGCTGCGTCACTGACAAGTGAACCACGGAGCCACATATGCATCGGTCATGACAGTTATCACCACGGTGACTCCACCTAGTGTTTCATTATCCATTAACAACTTGATCTTTGCTGTTATTATAGTTGACTACATAGGAGATGCATCTTTAACGTGATATAAGATGGACTATGCGCTCCTTGTCTATAAATATGGTGGCTACGTTGTTCGGATCAACTCAAAAGCATAGCCAATTGTTGCCACTTTTTCTCTTAATAATGTCGACTTTTTCAAGTAATGTGATGATATGTCTTGAAAGCTTTCTCTTCAGTGCCATTGAAAGGAGATTACTGTACGAGAAGTAAGCATAAAAATTTCACAAAAATTGAGGGGAATAATGTGTCCGTGTGGCAACAAGTACGCCGTGACTAATAAACTGACCAATGCCAGCTCTGATTCACACACTTCCTCACCTACCACCACACCACAATACCACATTTCATGTTAACATACATTATTAGATATATTTCTGCAGCATTATATATATATATATATATATTTTTTTTTTTTTTATTGTCATGTTTTTGTGTGTGCGCAGCTGTGTATGGGAACCAGAGATACGAGTGAAGCCACATGTAGTTTTGAGGGAATGTCAGTCGTACGCATCAACTTTATGCCCTTGGATTGATTGATTGATTATTAGGCACCGTTATGCCCTTGGATATCTCGGATCTTCGGATAACTCGACAAGGGCCTCCCTTGAATTGATCAGAGTTAGCGAGGGTTTACTGTATTTGTGTTGGCTTTTGCATTATAATACAGAATTGTTGGTTAAGGAAACATGGCAACGCTCTGTATACAGGGGACTACTCATCCTGACCCCACCAGAAACTTGGTTTAAGATTTTTCAGACTATAGTTTTATGTAATGAAGATTGCCTCACCTAAAGATGTGCAGAAGTGAGAGTGGGCATCGAGGGTTTTCTGGCAGCGTTTGTTCTTGATGTCCCACACGCGAATAGTCTTGTCATCTGAGGCTGAGAGCAAGAATTTTCCACCAGGGTGTACCAGCAGGCCTCGTACCCAGTTGTCATGACCTACCAGTGTGAAGAGGCACAGCCCTACCCCAACATCCCATACCTGTAATAAAGTCAGTTAAGAAATCACCAATTCCTCAATATTCATCCTTAAACAATTGCTGAAAATACATATTTTTCTGAGTATTACTAGAGAATTTTTCCTACAGTAGGAAAACACTCCAAATGCTCCTTGGACAAATATTTCAAACAAGTCCATAACAACAACATACACAGCAGAACACAAAAAAGGAAGGGGAAAGCAATGTCCAAAATACTGTAATGATGGTAGGCCTTGACAGGAAAATAACTCACTATTGTACAATGCCATTTCTCACTCCCACATTGATTGCAGTCTTCTGACAGCCTACTAAATATTATGCCAATCCTTCATACATTTATGAGCTTGATGATTTGCTTATGCTACTGTATATTCTGAACCAACTTCCACTAAAAAGAAATGTTAACTCCCCATGTTTCAGCATGATTACACCATCTGGACCACATGCTTGCAAGCCTGAAGAGACTTCCTGCTGCTGACTATGAAACCCAAACAATGACCAAAAGCTGCAATTACAAAGACAAATAAGCTTTACCCATAATAACCGAGAAATAATAAGAGCCACAATCAATTAGGAACAATAATCAAAAGCCTAAACAACCAAAAAAAGAATTGAAAGGCAGCACTCCGGTATGCAGGAATCCCACCTTGATGGTCTTGTCCCTCGATCCAGAGATGAGGAATGGTCCCTGGTATGTTGGCTTTCGGTTGTCGGTGGCCAGAGCTTCGTTGACGGTGGCACAAGTGCTGCCTTCACACCACGCCACACACTCCACCACATGGTCGTGCTCACGAAGCTCAGCCTGCACCATGCCAGAATAAATTCATGCACTACAGTAGGCCTTCAATATTACATGAATATATTATATGCTATAATACAACATATGATACAAATATTTTACATTAAGAGGATCATATAATTATTTAGCTTGGATGAAACAATATTTAAAAACTAATAGGGGGTCGCAAATCATGTACTACCTGCACTCAGAATTGGAGGACACAAGTTGATGTCTGTTATGCCTCCGGGAGGAATACACATAAAAATTTGCTCTTCCCCTGAACACCAGATACACCAAACTTTGAGAAAAATATCTGAGTGGGTCTCCTGGGGGCAAGGAATAAATTATCCTTTTAGGATGAATAGGAAGGTCCTATCCAGCGAGATAGCAGATGATTCTTCAGTTTCACCCAAACCAAATATGTACAGACAAAGCCACCATTATCTGACAAATCTTTTAGAATTGTCTTACCAAATGCAAGATTTAACCATGAAAGGTAACAATGACCATAATAATGATCAACTTCTAGCTTTACATTAGTAATCTAGTTACAATTTGCTTTCTGCTGAAACAACTTTCAGTTATAATCTGCAACTAATAGCTAAATCATGTCTGAGGGCAAAAGAGTATTTCCTGCAATGTGTTATGATAGTCTGGAAAAGGTTGCGCAGAAAATAAGAATTTATATTCACTTATCTATCAGTTACACCAATACTTAGTATACATTAACTGGGGATGTTGCTGATGTTAACCAAAAATCAGAAGGCAGCCCAGCTTCCTCAAGTACTCTAATTAATTAATTAATTAATATTATAATTACTTGATGTTACAGAATCTTCATACACATATCTTTCTTCTACTGTGATTCATTCCTCTAATTCACTGCATAGTAAACACTTTCTATCTATAGGGTACCCCTACTTGGGGTAACTTAAACTTTACAATAGGTTAAGAACATAAGTTTTTGGTATATTTACCTTGCATTCCTTGGTAGCAGTGATCCATACACGTACAGTCTGGTCGTTGGAGCATGAGGCAATGAGTGAACCATTGCTACAAACTCGCACCATCCGCACCCATTCACGGTGGCCAGAGAATGTTTTCACACAGTACCTGTACATACAAAATGTTCTCAACATATTTTGTAAACTTCAACAGCTTAATGTACAGTCTCGGCCTGGAGTAAGTATCCACCCACTCCCAGCCAACCCCGACATGTAGCACCATCGCACCAGGGATACGACGGATGAAGCAGGGCAAGACTCATCAACCTGGGTTGAATCAGCGAAACACTGTCTTCCCTCCACCTTCTCGCTGGCTCAAGTAACTGATTCAACTCAGGTTGATGAGTCTATCCCTGCTTCCCCCCTCATATCCACGATAGTGATGGTGCCACATGTCTGGGTTGGTTGGGAGTGGGTGGATACTTACTCCAGGCCGAGACTGTACCATCCTGCATAATAGTAAAAATTAAATTATCAATTCTCAAAAGAACTTATACTCCTTCACCTCTATCTACACATTTCACACGTACTTCTTAATCTCTGCACACTTGTTTCTCAGTAATTCTCCCTACTGAATTCTCTCCATGTCGCTAAAGTACCTCAGTGTATTACATTTCAAAATTATATTCTCAACCATACTGCACTCAACTCCAGCTAATTTCATTGCCAAACCACATCTCCCATACACAATCTCATTGCTCACTAGAAGCTCATTTCAGCTGCACACTATACATTTGCTGTAATTATATCCTGTGACTTTTAAGACTGTACGAGGGTTAGTGTTGACAAACATTTGCTTAACCTTTAATTAGTAATCCTACAGATCTCATTTTAGTCTTCACAAGTACATCAGGAGACAGCTAAAGGATTGTACTTCAATATCCTGTATCATTTATTTATGTAGAGCCAAGTGGTTTACAAGCTATTAGCCGTCGAATGTGTTGCTTACATAGCGACCGTGAGTGTGGGAGAGAGGCCCGGGCGAAAGAGCTGCCGCGATAGATAATGCCCGCGGAGGTAGCCCAGGCATATAGGGCCAGCCCCTCCTTTATTTTAATTCGTTTTTTCACTGCGACCAGAGCATACCGGGGGTCTGTGGGGCAGGAGGCCATTCTGCCCCGAGAGAACAACAAAAACTGGGACTAAGTGTGAGATAACTCTAGGGGGCGAGAGGAATCGAGATGGAGGTGGTGAGGGAGTTTAAGTAATTGGGAATAGTTCTGTGTAAACATGGCAGTACGGAAGAAGAAATTAGGGAGAGAGCAGTGAGGGATAGACAAGTCATAGGATCACTGGGGAGATTCATGAAGGGTAGAAGTGTGAGCATGAAAGTGAAAAGGGGACTGCGAAATAATATAATCCTGCCAACACTGATATATGCGTCGGAGACATGGAGTAGGGCTCATCAGTCTAGAATAGGTGCAGTGGAAATGAGTTACTTGAGAGGAACATGTGGCCTTACCAGGTGGGATGGACAGAAAGTAATGAGTGTGTATGAGAGATATGGTACGAGTGAGAAGGCAATTGGTATACTGTAGAGTGTGGGGTGGCTGAGAGGGTAAAGTGTAATACATTGAGGTGGTTTGTGGGCAGACCACAGGTCAGATGGGAGAACAGAGTGGAAGAGTATGTGAGGGGCAGAGGAGAGCTTGACCAAGTAATGAGGGAGTGTTGGATCAGGGAAAACTGGAGACTCTTTTGCCTTGGCCACACCCTTGGGGGGGAGTTCACAGAGGGAACGAGGAGTCAAGGGCTATAAGTAGATATAAATAGATAGAATAATTTGGAAGAATGAAATACATGCTTAGTCTTAATTGTGACAAGATATGAAAAGTGCCTTGGCAAATCCAGGATACTGACCCTGTAGCTACCTCCCACATCTTGATGGTTTTATCACGTGAAGAACTAAGAAGGTAGTCTCCTGAGGGCATGAAGGTGACTGAAGAAACGTTGTGGTCATGGCCGTGCATTGTCTTGACACACTCATAAGAGCTGAAGTCCCACAGCTTGACGGACATGTCTGCACTACACGAGACTGTGGAAACATCACAGTAAGTAACCAAATAGCATGTTTACATCTCATAATGGCCATATGTAGCATACACTGGGTTATCTGAAATGATAATAGCATACAAAATCCCAGTGTACCCTTTAACCCAACTAAACTATTTTGGGCAAGAACATAAGGCCAAAATACCCTTTCTAGTAAACTGTAACATTGTCAGCAAGAAAGAAATTGATGAGAACATATCCCCTCTAAAAAAAGCCAGTATACCAAACCATTCAGAAAACAAAACTGCAATTTATTATCATTACCTAGAAATTTGCCGGTGTGATCAAAAGCAATATCCTGGATACTGTCAGTGTGGCCTTTTAATGTTTTCTCGTAGTCACCAGTCTCATAATCCCACACTTTGATAGTTCCATCTTCACTTGATGACACCATCATTGCATACATTGGGTGGAAGATTACCTGTAAAAATGAGAAAACACATTAAAGAGAAAACCAATATCATAAACTTCCAACAATCGTACTTAAAATACCACTGAAGCCACATTGCCTTTAGCAGTGACCTGATGAAATATTATCTTATTTACAGCTGATTTTTCATTAAAAATGCCTTTCAAAACAAGAATTCCAATTTTGATTGTAAGAGATAGTGTTCAGTAATTCCATGAGAAACATAAGACATGCATAGTTAGAATGTAAGACTGTTCTCATCAACAGGAAAGATATTGATGCAATTTAGTGGAAATATATTTGCTAGGTGCAGCAATGCATAAGACAAAGACAAAAATATATTTTTCATGGTTTTGGTTATACATACAAGTTTCCGATGTTTCACAAGAACATTGAATTTCAATGTAAGTTGTGTAACTTTCAATTAAAAATGTCAAAGGACATCTCTCACATACATAGTACAGTATACTGATAATATAAACCCTGGCAAAACTTTCTGAAGGATTGAGAAGCCTCTTCATATAAGCAAAAAATAATGAAATACATAAGTATTGAATGAAATGAGAATTGAGAGCATGCTAGAAAAGTAACAATACGACTGACCCTAGTGACTGGTGCTCTGTGTCCAGTGAGGCAGTATTTCTCTGGTGGGCGAGGTATCCACTCTACTGGTGAGCGCTTATCTCGTGTCGGCGCTCCAGCATTGTATTCTCTCTCTGCCTCATTGAGCTTTACCTCCAGTTCCATCACCTGTTAAATACAAAAATATTGTGGAAGAGAAGAAAAAAAAAAAAAAAAAAAAAAAAAAAGTCAATTATACACCAAATATATCAAATCACTGCTAAATAATATTCAAGAAATTACCTTCTTTTGAAGTCGGATGACTGAGCACCATTTCTTTTCCAAGAGGCCAGCATATTTTCTTTCAATCTCCCCTGGCATATCTGCCTCTGCCTTAAATGCCTCCAGAGCTTCCATGTAGCCATTGCTGCACAAGTAGTCAGCTATGGCCTTATTCCTGAAATTACAAAAATGCATAACTATGAGAAGAAATACACACCATACCGTACTTCCCCATTCAGTGAGTGACTAATCTGACTGCTTCTCACTCATGCCCCCCCTAAAAGGAAAATATTTCTTAACTTCAATATATAACTCATCAATTTACAATGAAGTATCAGAAAGGGAAGCATCTGGAGAGAGGAAAGAACCTGACTGATGCATTAAAGAACTCAGAAAATGCCCATAATATCAATATGAGATAAGCATGCTCTGTTGAAGGTACTATTGGCCACAAGTATTCTTACCCACCTCAGAATTGACTCTCGCAGATTTCACATGGTAACACTGAACCCCGTCCCCCATGTCCTGATGTTTGATATCCTCTATCTGCTACCTCACTTTCCTTTCACAATCTCATGGTTATTTACCGTATATACCTTGAAGCGATATTCTATAAATATTGTGGTTTATCCATCCATTCAGTCAAACTGTACTTACTTGGAAACTAAATTTATTTTATTGATAAATATTAAGAGAACTGGTTTCCCTTTCCTATCCCCCCCCCCCTCCTCTCCCTCTTTGTCTCCTGCTCCCCCTCTCACTGTCTCCTGGTCTACCCTGCTATCTACCTCCCTCTTTGTCTCCCCTGCTTCTTACCTCCCTCCCTGACTCCTCCCCCCCTCCACCCACCTGTGTGTGTGTTATAATTCCCAATCTTGGCACAAATTTCAGTATTAGCCACATTATTTCTCTTGCCTAAAATGGAGTAATCTCAAACCTTTGCAAACACCTGACAACCCTTTGTTAAAGCCTATGACCATTTTTTACCATAACCGAATAATTACGAATGCTTACTTTCCTGCATAAAAACTTTTGTTCAACATAGCTGCACAGGTATTATTGTTCACATTTTAGACATTGGTATGCTCTGGTTTCATTGAACTTATACATAACCAGGGAAAAGATTTTAACATGAGTAAGCACAGAACCATTCATTCTTGGAAAAGGGGTTTTAATACAGCTGGATCGTTTCCACATAAGGTAAGCTCAGCCACGTCGGTTGTCATATTTTAATATAGCATCGTAATTTTAACAGGTTTATGATCCTACAAATATGCAGTTCCCTTGTGTTCTATCCCGACCAACTTTGGTTATCACGTAGGGTATTGATGGCAGCCAAGGAAAGAGGAAATGATGAGATGACCAACTCATCATTTCATCTTGACTACTGAGGATGGTGGCAATGTCCACCGAAACTGTTTGGTAATAAACAACTTCAGTCTGCCAGTGTGAGATTTCTTTTCGTCATAGGCAATCACGCCATAGTGATTCCTCTAATCTAAGACTGAACAGATTCCAACCTGTCATTAGACTGGAATGATGCAAAGTATAAGGACTAAGAGAAATGTGGAGTCCACCCCTGTGACAAACAAATTCTTTGATTTCATGACCCATCAGACTCCAAATATAACTAAGAAATATCAGTCAGACAAAAAATATACCACTGGATACATGGAAGTGGTTCAGAAACACCACTCCTAGATACAGTATAAGTAAAAAATATGAAAGAAATTCGAACTCAAAGCTTGGAGAACGAGACTGACTAGGATAGAAGAGAGATTAAGTGGAAAAAGGAAGGGAGAATGACAGAGAAAGTTGGAGGATAAGTTGAAGGAATGAGGGAAGAGATGGAGGAACGGAACAAGGGAGAAAAAGGGGGATGGAGGGTGCATGGCAGATAGAGAGGGGAGGGAGGGAGCAGTGGAGAGATTGACTAATTGATTGATATGAAGCACCGCAACAGCAAGGTCATATAGCGCCAGAAGGTGATAGAGGTGAGACAGCAAGCAGGAAGGAAAGAACTGAAAGAAAGTGGCTGGGGCCAAAAGGGTACCAAAACCCTTAAAGTATTACCCACAATCCCACATCACTACTGGCAATACCCCCTAATGGGGAGCAATGGAGAGAAATAGGGAGGAAGGAAGAAGTGGAAAGAAAGAAGGGGGAGGAAGGCAGCAGTGGAGAGAAAGAGGGGGGAGGGAAGGAGTTGTGGAGAGAAAGAGGGATGAGGGATGAAGCAGGGGAGCTAGAGGAGGGACGTTATATGAGTATGGATATGTTTCTGGAGACTGGTTTGGGAAGGGCAGGGTGTAAGAGATGATAGTACTTGTAGATGGTATCATGTACTGGGTGTTGTTTTGATGTTCCTTGGCATGTGTGGGTGGTGTTGTTGAAGTTCCTCAAGCTGTCTGGCCGAGCAGCCCCGAGATCCTGATGAAGGCCATGGCCTGAACCAGGCTTTCCCACAATGCCCTCAGAGAGTGTATGTTGTGTTGTTGGCAAGTGCGGTTGTGTGCGTTGCAGTCTTCAATAATGTGTTTAATAGAATGGGGTGCTGTGTTGCATCCCGAACAGGCATCCACAATGGCTCCATCCAGCCTCTTCTGATATGTCAGAAGGGCCAGGTGGACTCTGTCCTCACGGGGAAGAGATGATTCAGATGGGTGGATATCAGGAGGTCGTGCATGCAGCTGTGTGTTGTTTTTGAGTGTTTGGATGGACTGATGAGTGATTTGAGTATTTATGGATATGTTTCTGGAGAATAGTTTGGGGTGGGCAGGGTGTAAGAGATGATAGTATTTGTGTATGGTATCATGTACTGGGTGTTGTTTTGATGCTCCTTGGCATGTGTGGGTGTTATAGTGGGTGGTATGGGTTTGAGGAGGCTGCAGCAAGTGTTTGTGTGCCTCTCACATCAAGGTGGTTCATGATCTTGAGGACTTTGGTTTCATTGTGTACGTGGTCTGTAGATGTGGTAGCTGTACAGCCTGTGGTTATCTTTAGGGCTTTATTCTGTATGGTCTGATGGGTGTTGAGATGAGTCTCAGTGAGGTTTGAGGCCCAGGCAGGGCTTGCAATATAAGTAAATAGCTACAGTTATACATCACCTCAATGTAATTAAATAACTATAGTCATGTGAAGGACAAGTGAAGAGGGGGAACAGAAGGATATCGTACATCTGGAAATGAGGGTAAGTGATACCAGATGAAATCTGGTTGAGGCAAATCTGAGGTAGGTATGAATACTTGTGGCCAACAGAACTTCAGATTTAGGGAATATTGAAGATGAAAGGCTACTGCTATTAGTTATTTTGCATAACTATATTCATATTTGAAATGTAGGTTTGTAAGACACCAAATCAGGTGTGTACTGTGTAGCTCAATTACACTTCTTGATAGAAACTTGACAGACTTTGAATGATCCAGTGCTCGTGCCATACTTACAATTCCTCTCTTTGACGCTGTGACAGAACCATTTTCATGATCGTAGTTTTACTATGGGCACCAAACAACTCGCAGGTAACACTTCTTACACCTCCATATCTGAAAAAATGCTTGAATTACCATTTTGAGACTACAGTACATACAACATAGCTTGTTCAATAATAGTACTATACAAACAAAACATACTAATGTACTGTACAGTATATATTTAACAAAAGGTCACCAAGGCACTCGTATATTATTATTAAAATGAGTCCTGACCTGACTTGTGAACATTATATATTACCCTCATTTTATGTATTGTACATACCGTACAATAACTTGTAAATACTGCAAGCCATTGACAATTATACAAAGCATAGTACATTAGCAAGGAAGTGCCAATACAATATGGAGAAAAAAAAAAAAAAAAAAAATACAGTATATATACCAGAGATGACAGATATAGTTCTCATAATTATGGTAAATTACGTATGATGTTAGAATAAAAACTGGTTTAGGGTATACATATATATTGTACTACAATTTGTTTTAAGACCATCTACTGATAGGAGACTACTTTTAGTCCTCATAATTTTCCTTGTTCACCATACCAAGATATCAAGCCTGTAAAATAAGCTGAAAAAATATCTGGAAAGAGGAACAAGGCAGGATTTTCACTAGCCCGTTTTCACGGTGGACGTTCATGTCTATGACATCACAAGCGTCTTGTTGGCCATTCAACATCACATGAAAATATGAACTAAAAATATTTGTACTCCAAATAAGATATAACTTATGAAATATTAATAATAATGTACTATATTGCTACTGGAAGCCCGGCAACACCGCACCTTGGTAGTAAACAAACCCAGTTTAACCCACACGTGGAGTCACAGGGCTCACAGCCTAAAGCAGCAGACAGTTGTAATTTTACAACATTTCTCTCCTAGTATATCCTGCTTTGGTCACAAGAAAAATTGTTAAAAATAGAAGTATGTCCTCGTCCATGCTTTCTTGATGTTGTTGTAAAGAAATGGTGGGAACCATGGGACTGACTACCAAAAGAGCCCAACTCCTCCTTGGCCGCATAGATGTCATTAACGTGAAAGTCCACCGTCCAAACGGGCTAGTGAGAAACCCGCGTAATTTCTTTGTCATGCAGAGAGAGGGAGAGAGCGGAGATAACAACAGTCTCTGAGGAAACAGCGGCCTTTTGGACACCCACAGATTGCAAGGAAATAATAATTCAGCTGAGGAGTCAATGTTCTTCCAGGCATCCTTGTCACTTTTAGGCAGTTAAATGTACCAGTACTGGGATAAGTATGCTTTGGTCTGCCATAGCTCCTTCTAACCAAATAATACAGTACAAGCTTGCTCCCAAAATAGTCCTGACCATCCAGACTGAATTTATACTTCTTGAATTTTTTAGAAATAAAATACTCATGACTAAAACATTACTTCTCACATATATCCTGCATTCTGTTCATCTATTAACCCTTTCCTTTTTAATGTTTTTCCTCTCCTGAGACTTTCTTCCATTTAGGTAATTGCCACTCATGGTCACTTATACTGGGGCACAGTATTTATTCATTTTTATTTTCTTAGTAAGACTGTAAGACATGCACTTCGTTCCTCCAAAAAAGGAAATCAATGGGATCTTCAAATCTATATGAAAAAATCTTGTTTCTCACCAATAAATAAACATTGTGACACATAGCTACCATTAATGTGCTCAGTGGCAGCACTATGTCAACCCACGTCTGTCTTGGTTCACGTCTTATCATGTTATTATCAGCCACCGCTTGGCATGAACGAAATACAGTGCCAATATGGTCAATATGATAACAGCTAGTCACTGTTCTTACATGGCTTTCAAGGCCAAGAACCTCTCAAGTTGGATTTTCCTAACACAGATTTTCCATCTTTACAGCATAGTAGCATTTTTAAGTTGGGTATATAGTTTAATTATGTTGTTTCTATATACGGTATATAATATTGTTGCTACCATATGTATCATTACTGGAAAAACAAATTTTAATAAGAAAGGTAAATATGAGAATAGTTAACAAAAACATATACCAGTATTAATTAATATGAATATGAAGAACACGTATAACAAGGAATTAAGCCACACAGCATATCCATGCTCTAAACAATGGAAAGGCCCATGTACCGGTAAAATACAGTAATAATATTTTGACAATAAAACCTACTTCCTAAGAACACTTACTGTACTAATAAAGGAAATTCCTGCCATTTCACCACTATAAATCCTGAGTATATTACTGTACTTATTAAGCTTATGAAAATACTGTATATATATCCCAGATCAGTAGCCTTGGCAACATAACATGGTAGGGTCTAGGGATGCATGCAGGTGAGCCATTATCAGCTACCGTACCCTTCCTTTCTGCATCCTCCAAGTTTGGCACATAGCTTTATCAGGGGATGAGTCATCTCATTTGCATATGAATGTTTTCAAGGATGACTTGCTATTCCACCGAGGAAAGAGTGGGTTTGACCTCCAGCATTGTCAAACACAAAATGCTACTACAGTATACTTCAAAAATTTACTGTACATGTACAGTACATTCCACCACTGACTGGTGATGCAGTACAGTACTGTACTGTCTTGTGTAATCATAATGATAATCTTGCTATACTACATTCAGTAGCAACTGATTATAAAGATGGGTATATAATTTTTTTACTCAGATGCACTCATTGTTCACCAAAATTCTGGTAACATCTGGTATCAACATTTCATATACAGTATGTTATCAAACAAACCTAATGCAACACATGTAACACAACTCCCAGAATAATGCAATATTTACACTAGAATATTTGACTCAACAACCAACAATGACTCCCACAATATCATACTAATGTATAGTGTATAATTATATACTCTCAGTACTCTACTGTTGTTTTGCATAAGATTAGGAAGAAATTGCTCTTAAAAAAAAAAAAGAGTACTGTATACCATTACGTACCGAATGTACTATAAAATACCGGTACATCTTTCCACTGGCCAGGATAATTACACACTGACAGCCAGATGCATTGCAGCTATAAAACAAGCATATACACTAGTAAAGCTCCAGTCTAACCAAAATAACAAAAACACAAGATAGAAATGGACAATGAGTAATACTGCTATCGAAAGTTGCATGCAAGGGTGCCGAATCGGATTTTAAGTTAATAATTCAGACTCCAGGAAATTTTAAGGTTACGACTGATTCCAACCCCTTTCCTTTACCAATACAGTACTGGGCCAACCATTAGTTCACTTTATCATAAATTTGTTCATATAATATTGTATAATACATGATGTGGTATAACGTATCTCTCACTGACATCGTTTGATATTTATATAAATCAGTGATCTACAGGGTAATTCATTCGAAACATCATGAAATAAAATAATAATAATAAGTCCACAATACATGTCTAGAATCAATATTTCCACAAAAGCTTCCACAAAGGCTATTATTCCCCACAAATTAATGGAAATTTCCCAATAGTAGCCTATTTTTCACCTCAAGTACCTTACACGAGAGTTTATCACATAAAGGAGTCGGAGTCGGACTCCGGCCAAAAAGCATCCGACTTCGATTCTGACTCCAACTCCGCACCCCTGGTTGCATGCTACATACTTAAATAAAAAATATAAACCATGCATCCCCTCCCAGTATGCACTATTTTGAGGATAAACATGAAATAACATATCCATGAATATAATACACTAAACACACATATACTGTGGGGCAAAATAATATAAAATAAACAATCCTGTACTATTGTACCAGGATATGTTGTACAGTACATGCAGAAATTTATAATTAATTCAAACTACTGTACTAGGAATTTACTACCGGTATGTATTAATTATATAAAAAAAAAATTGTTGAGGAAACACACACACCACACACATACAGTATGACAGACAAAACAGCACTTACACAATACACCCCTCCTGTCAGGTAGCTACTGATGCTCTAGCCAAGGAAAAAGAAGGAAATACTTATCTTCTACCATTAATTAGCAACTATAATAAACTTATTCACTATAATCAACTTTCATCTAATACCTATACTGTTAAAGCAAAACTATTACAGTAACATATGGTAGTACCCAACAAAGACCTTTTTTGACTCGGTAAAATTCAAGAACATAATTTAATCATAACCCAGTGGAATAATTAACCCTGTTTGATAAAAGTATTCAAGTACCATCATTCTAACGTTAGAAAAAAGGTTCCCAAAGCAATCCAATGAAAGAAACCATGCAAATTCAGGACAAATGCATTTTCTTTTATCTTTAAGGGGTGTGCCACCCTTCATTCCCCAGCCACTAAACATTGACAATTAATTACTGCACACTACTAACATCTGAGCCCCAGTCAACCCTAAAGAAAATATTAGCAGCTCATTATCATACAGAAACTGCAGTATTACCCAATCAAACACCTACATTTATAACAGTCTGGTTCTGGATATTTCCATGAGCATAGGCCAATAACAAATGTACCGTACTTATGGTAAGGACTGAAATTCATGGCTATATTCAATAAGTAATAACAGTGTAAACTGTAAATGATCCATTTTGGTTATAGCCAAATCAATGAACTTTAATTTGTGAAAACAAAGAAAATGTATCGTTCACCATAAAAACGGTAATTATTCTTGCAACTTCGACAATGTCAATACACAAAATGTCAAACATACACGATAGCTGTGTAATATGGATATAAATTTTCCAGAAAGCAGATTCTGTTAGATTGGGAAAATCTGATGGTACTGTATAAATATCAAGTAATATCACTGACATATACACCAGGTAATAGCTTGTCAAAGTGTTTACATCACACAAATCTTTTTTTAATGTGGATGGCAAGGTTCAAAATAACCAATAATTTTTCTAGCCATCCACGGTAATGTAATGTACTTCTCAAGATCTGTGTATGCCCTAGGGTGGTAATTAGGCTAAGACTGTGACAAGTAAGGACTCGACGTAGCCAAGAAGGCCTCGAACCCATTTACCAGCTTGGAGATACGGTATTTATTGAAAGAATTACCGTTTTGTAGCGGTGTTGCCAGATCCGGCTAGGTCCCAGTATTTTGCCCCGGTCATTTCCTGTACTTTACCACGGTTATTTCCCGGTAGTTTGCCCAGGTTAGGTCCTGGTAGTCTGCCCAGGTTAGGTCCCGGTAGTCTGATGCAGTCTACTTTAGGTTAGGTCAGGCTAATTTCAAAATGCCCCATTTGAATATGCCCTATCTTGGAAATGGGGCATTTGTGGAAGAAATGTCATAGAAGAAAATAGTCTTAGAATGGTCTAAATATGTGGGTAATGAAGGTAGAAAAACCATATGCAATAACGGTTAATTCTTTCAATATTTTACTCGTTATTTGTTGTTGGGATATTCTATGCCCCGCTCCACCAGCAGATGGTGCTCCACAGGGCCTCTCTTAATATTATTAAACACTATAATCACTTGTAATACTCATATCATCCATGTCGTAACACTCGGCGAACAGATGTGTTTTCAGTCTTTTCTTAAAAATCGTGCAATTTTCACTACTCCAGACATTTAATAGCAATCCATTAAAGAGCCTTGGTGCACACCTTTCAGACGCTCTGAAACCCATTGTTAGATTACTCCATGGCTCATTTAACCTGTATTGTTCATCACTATGCCTGAGTTCCATTGAGAAATTTACTTGAAAACCTCTTAAAAGATTCATCAAGTACTCTGGAGATACTCCCATTGAGCAATCAAAACAACAGTTATGACATCCACATCTCTGAAGCTCCACCAACACATCAGAGAGATGGTGAATAAAGCTGACGGAGTGGCCCACAAACTGTGTAAGTCCACTGTAAACCACTCCTTGTCACAAACACACACCCAATTTTAGATTTTGCCTCTCCTTTGTGGAACCAAAACTGCACAACGGACACCAAACGACTCAAAGCAGACAAGTTTCAGGCCTTAAGGACCTACTATACTCAGAGAGCCTAAAATTCAATCATATCTGTTGCTACAAAATCTATCACGACCTCTCCCCATTCCATCCCTCTGACCTCTTTACTATGGCACCTAACCTCAGCACTAAGGGCCAGTCTCAAAATAAATGTACAGCATTGTAACACACGATGTCAGAAAGCGATTTTTCTCCCACAGAATAGTGGAGAAGTGGAACTCCCTATCTGAACACACATTAAATGCACCTGGCTTAAAATAATGCAAAGACAGACTTGACACAGATCTTAGGTACTCACTCTCTGATTACCACACCTAAACCCGACCGACTACACTGATTTCAGTAGTTCAAATTTGACAAACCAAGCACACACACCCCTAGATAATTAGAATCTTGATATTCTTATAATTTATTGTCTGGTTGGAGTACCTAAGCCTCAACATAGGGCCTCTCCCCCACTTCAGCCGTTCTGTGTCGGTGAGTGGCCCCACCTGGTAAGATAACAGGTGTGTGGTCACCGTCAAGTACACCACACCTTCAGTACCCACCACCAGTAGTCCTCTACCTACATCACCAACTTACTCGCCTTCCTACTATAATTTGGGACACAGCCTTGACCACCAACCAATATCTAAAGGAAATTGGTAACTTCCTTTTGTGTGGCTATTCATAACTTTTACCAAAACCACCACCAACCAAAATATGAAGGAAATTGATAAGTAATTTCCTTTTCTTCTGAACTATTACCATAATTTGGGACACAGCCTTGACCAGTGCCAGCAAACCTAGCTAATCTACTTAACCCTGTCTCAATATGATCAAGGTTAACTAAGCCCAAAGTAGAAAGAGACAAGCAAAACATCTTCGTACACCAAAAATATATCTCCAGCATTCCGTTAATCGGGCTGATAATTCACACACCTGCGAGTAACAAGTGCACCTGTACCGAAAAAAAAAAAAAATTATTATTAAGGAAATGAATGGGTTTGGCCTCGACAGACAACAACACATAACTTACATACATACACACACCCGCCCCAGCCTTCTAGATCAATTCCTTTCACCTTTTTTCTTCTACTTTGTTATTCCCTGCCCTGATTTGTCCTGGTTCCCCCTGCATACACATCCACACCTTATCACCTCGCCACACACACACATAGCCACATAATCAATCCCAACCCAGCTGACATTCGGGGCCATATTCGCCTTTTCCAATGAGTCATCCGATATTTTGTTGTTTTGTCAGTCAATACCTAGTCTGCTGTCCATTTATACCCTTCACACCCAATCCTGCTGTTCCACCACACACTAACACAGCACATACAGCTACTTACTTCAAAGTATAAGAAGGTTACACGCAAAAACCCCCGTAAATACGTTCGTTCGTTAGTCCAGTATTATTTTGCACTGGGTGAGACTCTCGTGCCCGGCGAGACTCAGCGAGATCGATCGGGTGGGGCCGGGCTCTTGGTTCCTCTTCATATTTACTGTTTTACTCATAATATTATCAACATATCACATATTTTACCATACTGATAAGTCAATTTAATATTTTCATTTCGTAATTTTATTGATTGTTTTTTATTAGAGAACCATATGAATTCGTCTATTCAGGATTTTGTGGGTGAGTTTGTATATAATATTGATATTTATGATCATTAATGAGAAACCTTTCTGTTGCTTTACAAACGTCAATTGTATTGTCTTTTGTCAGATAATGTATCATTCTATTGGCATAAACAATCTTTAGCAATATAAATGCCTTCTTGTTCCTGCTGGACAAGGATATTCAGAAACACCTCGCAACTTAACAAACAACAGGATGTCTTATAAATAATGGTGAAATAAGGCCTGAAAACTGTACGAACTGTGAGGTAGTTGGGGTCCCTTGATTTTGGGGATCACAAATATATAATTTTATTCATGTTATAGAAAATCTTTACCGTCTGGCGTAGTGACGTCTATAGACACGACGCCATTATAAACATATGTCACGATAGGAAGACGTACTAATATTTCCATGAACCACCACGAACTAACACAAGTTTCACCAATATTCTGATAATTATGTATCCCTTGTGGCTTATTATGTCTTCATGCATTTTGTTAGCATATCTGTTGCTGTCATATTGCATAAGGCCAAGAGAAGAATGAGAACTCTTTTTGTGATAGTTTCTGACGGAGACGTGGGCGTGGCAGGGGGCGTGTCGATATACTGTATAGTATCTCCTACGAGCTTCGAAATGGGCTTGGGTACACTGTAAGCATTATCATAGTGAATGAAGGAATAATGAGAGCAAACCGTGCCTCGCTGCTCTGAAAGAACAAAGGCTCCTTTATTGAGTGTAATATCTTAGTCCCCCTTTGGACTGTCATCGAAAACTTGCTACCACCAGCATCATTAAAGATGAAAGAAAACCACCATAGGCCTGCATGCACCAAGGAAAAGTGGGGTGGGAGAATCAGAATACTGAAGAGAGTGGCTTGGGTCCAAAGGGATACCAGAACCCTTCAAGTAGACTATTGCCCATATCACCGCACACAATGCCCCTCTACTGAGTGATCTAAAATGAACGTTTCCCCAGTTTAGTTACTTTCATAAAATTGTAATACAGTACTGTGGGTGCACTATCTTGTGGTTGGTTTAGGTGTAATCACCATGGTCGACCTGGGGGTCTGCCGTTTCCACACTTGCTCTATATCTTGCTGTACTGTATTTGGTCGATGATTGAGTTTGAGCCAGGACAGTTGTTGGGAGAGGGGGGTATTCTTAACAATTGTAGGGCTGCTGAGTTTTTTGCTATTGATTACCAACTCTTGTTACTACAACAGAGCCTTGCTTTTTGTCCAAACATGTCGAGATACTGTATTATCAGCTGTGTCCTCAGCTCAAGAAAATAAGAATTAAGAAGTGGAATTCCACCAAGTTCAACAGTCATTCATACAAGAGATAATAGGTTAATCTAGAGAAAATCATGGATAGAAATTTATTAAAGAAAGAGAAATGCAAACAGTGAAGTGACTAGTACAAAGAAGTTGAAAATAATCCATACACATATACTCCCATAAGACACTTAATGAGGGAGTACGGTACAGGTATTCACAAAGAGTCACATTTTGTGGATGAAGAGAATTTTCAGAGTTGTCACAATAAGTATCTTTACTGCTTCTAGACATGGATCTGTATTGCTGCTGCAGCACTAGTCATTAGGGGTCAGTTTGTTAGGCTCCCAAACAAGACCATCTGATGAGGAAAGGTGATCTAGTTTGTGATATTTGTGGCACTTTGTAAGGCCAACTTCTACAATGTACAGTATTCAGAAGCCAATGACAAGGACTCATACAGCTTAACATTTTCAGTTTTGCTGTAGTTTACTGAGTTAGAATAGTAATATGGCCCCTAGTGCCGTACTGTACTTTATGCCAAAATGTCTGAATACAGTAACATAAAAATGCCATTTGTAACAAACACTCTGACAACATTGGCCATTCTTTTCAATTAATCCAACTTAATATCACAGTAACCTCTTCTCTGGCATATTAATAACAGGACACAAATATAATACTAAAGCCAATAGTCACCAATACCAATATGATGCAATTTCTTTTCAGCAGCTCGTGTACATAATTTTTTTCAATTTTCAAGCAAATTCTGGTAACACATTTCTCCCCATTCTAATATCCTTACAAGTGCTCACAAACATAAGAATCTTTAAAATCAGCCACAAAAAAATCCACTAATATAACATGTATGTAGTACACGACGTATATTTTTGTTGAAATATGAACAACTGACCCGAATCATAAAATGGTTGAGATTTGGGACCATATGCAAGAATATCTGTGGTGTTGACTATAGCATGGTATGGGTAAGATGCCTCTGCATTGTGTCCAGGGAGTCATCATACTGGAACCATGTGATCGTCAACACAGAGAATGGTCTAACTCTTGCATACAGCCCTTGATGTGGTTATATGCTACCAAATACTGTATCTACAAAAGGAATAAACTTTATCTGATAACTTGCATTTTTTAGAAACAATAACTGAAATCTATATACATGTAATATGAAACCCAAAACCTTACAATTATCTCTTGGCACCATGATATCCTCACATAATTGCACGAAATTACTTCATCACCTTTCACTTTCACTTTAACAGATAATGTAAAATCATGCAGGACTTCTGTTACAAAATTTCTAATACTGCACAATAAAGCACACAATGGTCACTGAAGCATAGAACCACCTCAAATAGACAATATAATAATAATGCTGAAGATACACTCATATCATATCAATAAATTAGCATAAAAAAAGACTATAAAGATTACATTCATTAGGATGGATGATAGGAAAAATGTCCGACACACCAAAAGATACAAGGAGATTATTTACTTTTAGCAAATTGAAGGGCTACCAATTCCTCCAAACTATGCGAGAAAACAGACCAGATCAACTAAAGATTTTATATTGCTTGGAGGAATCAGTTGCTCCAAATCAGTCAAGACTATATCCCCTTAAATGAAGTATAAAAGTTTTAAGATAACTAGGATGATAGTAATACTGTACTGTATTGGTTAGATATCCACCAAATTTTCCACTACAAGACTGTCATTAATGGCATCACTCTTGAGGTCCTCTGTGGGTGGAATATTTTCAAAATTTCCCTGCTTCATCCACCCACTGTCACTCCCACTCAAATCTGTGCAGCCACTCTCTAAACTTCCTCTCCAGCCAGCACTCCCTTTGGCCTCAGCATTACCACTTCTCCCACTACTAATGCCCCGTCTACTATTCTTTTTCTTTGCCATATGCTCTTCTTTATCCTTTAATATCTGCACTCCATACTCTGAGTGGAGCTGGGCGAAGGTGCGCTTGTTGAGGGAGATGTGCGCTACGGAGGATGCTGCCGATGGGGGTGGGGGAGCAGGACGGGCAATGACTGGAGTAGGGGGGAGGTATGTGCCCCCTGCTCCCCTGCCTCCTCCAGACACTGTGTTGGCTCTCGTACGCCAAGCCATGGCAGGGTCCAGGGCAACTTCAGAACTCTAAAGGGAAATATTTTTTATCACATTTTTAATGTTTCCCAAAAGTACAGTCGGCAGCAGTAATTTATACAATGCCAGCCTGAGGGTGTGAGCCAGTTAATTTGAAAATGCAGTCCAGATGACATGACAATTATGTCCTGTATTTAATATTTATACAATGATTTTTAGAAATATTCCCAGGAAAGCATATGAAAGTTATTATTAAATGCATAGCTGTGATATTTTTCTCCAAAAAGCATTCCCAGATTTAACTGACGCACACCAACAAGCTTCTTTGAATGAATTTCTGCTCCTGACCTCACCAAGATCTACAAAAAAATATAAAGCATACCATACATATTGAATCATCTAAGCTCTTCAGCATGGTGACATACTTTACTGTAATCATTTTCTCTTGTGCAGTACCATACGTAAACTTTAAGATCCCATTCAGGAAAAAAGCACATCCTGATTATCATGCATTTAACTATACAGGTATGTCAATGAGAAAACATAATTGATAACAAAAAGGCATAATATTGGGAATAACATCCTAGCACTTTGCAATAGGGACCAGATGGCATTAAATCACAGTGAAAGAATAACAGGAAAAATGAAATGGAAATAGCAGAGACCGCAATAAATACACAAGCCATTTACCTGAGTTCGGTTGAAAGGATTTTGTCTTCGTTGTGGGGGTTTGGGTGCCTGTCCATTCCCTCCCTCTCCACCCCCTCTTCCCTCTTCCGTTTCTGAAACATTATGAGATATGCTGGTAACTCTTTTCTACACTTTTGAAATCACTATTGTCTTTCTAGTCCATTGCTGGGACTATGTTTTCCACAAAGCAGGATTTTACAGGAATTTTCACAAACGAGAATTATTGGCATGATATCCTCTCTCCTATCAGCTCGTGGCAGGTTGACTATTGCCTGCAGAATATCTGTCACCTGGCATTATTTCCTTGACTAAAAATTACACAGCATTGTTGTCATTTACAATGCAGTCATTGGTAGGCCGACTCTCATTCCAATTTTTAACTTTAATAAGCTGCCTGATATCTACAGCTAAACTCCCTTCAGAGGGGTTAAAGGTAAATGTTTGCAATGTACTGTAGCATTGTACAGTAAAGTACTCCTGCATTTTGTAAAATAGCTACTCTTTACTGTAGTGTGATGAAGTATTAATTCTCTGTGGACCTCATGTTTTATATATGTACGAGCAATTGATTTTGCATTTACTTAGAAAGTAAATAGTCAACTAGTTAAGAGACTGACCTACACAGTATGGTGATTTTACTGAAATAACTTTACTTTCTGACTCCAATAAGTTTTATTTGCCACAGAAAAGGCCATGTACACAAGGGATTAAGTTCATCAACCAATATGTATACAATAATATATCTGTCAAGTTATGAGATCTGTTTATAGAAAAAATTCATAGGGTAGAACTGAGCATGACAGATAAGATGGCTTCATGTAATTTCAGCAGAACCGTCATAACATTCTTCTTCATTCGCCTAACACATGCCTTTTCTTACATATGACCCTGCCATCTAACTGCCCTGCCCCAGGACACTCACCACTGAGCTCATCCAGTTGTTTCTGCAGTTCTGCCACCATGAGCTTGAGATAGTCATAGGAGGCTCGGGCCAAAGCCTTCATCCATACCTCCAATGCTTCCTGAGAGTCTGCTGCCAACACATACGTACGACCACCACCACCATGGAACACCAGCTTGAAAGTGAACTGGTCCTCACATTCTGCCAGCTCTGATAATTATAACAAAATAATTACAAGTACTGTATGTTCTAAGAGCTTAAAATCTATCTATTCATTTATTACATTACTTCTTAGTGAGTGACTTACAATATTCATTCTAAGGCATATGGATGATGCCTTCTTCCCTCACATACATTTTACAAAGTATATCATAAATGAATCTAAGTTAGCTAATAACTGTACAGTGTATAGTGTATATTTGAATTTGTATACCATATACTCTCGGGCATTCATAAGTTTCTAATGAAACAATAGTGGTGAAAATGTATTCCTCCAAACAAAGTTTGAGCCAGCTGTTCACAAGGCCAACAATTGTCATCATATATCATCAAAGGTATCATTATAGTTGCAATATTTGGGATATTCCCTCACAATAATTCTTTCCTCGCACCCTAAAATGAGCAATCTGTTTGGGCTGCCATCTTGTCCATGTTATTTTTCCCATACAGGTAGGCTATGTGGAGGAACTAAGCCTCCAATCTGCAGATGTCATAGGGAATTTAAAAAAACAGATGAAAGTGAGCTGCTCTGTCTACTCACCAATTGTACACCCCTCCAGGATGATGACACCAATTGGCTCACGGTCACATTTCTTCTCAAAGTAAAAGAGCAAATTTCCTTTCAACACGAACCATCTTCTCTGGAAGTTTTTATTTACCTGTAATTAATATTCTTGTGTCAGAAAGAAAACAGAAAAATAATATATTTAACTGCAATACTGAAATGTTGAAATTATCAATCTGAATACTGTATTTACACTACAGTACACTGTGAAAGCCTTATTCAACATTGTATTGTACTGTATATACTGCCTTATCTTTAAGGACAAGAGCATATTTGGAATATAATTTTAATATATAATTTTGGAATTATTATAGAAGTACTGGGTTCTTGGCTAGGGCCGCGCACTGTTACCCCATCCACCTAGGTCCCGGGAGTTTGCCCCGGTTACTTTATGATAGTTTACACCAGTTATATCCCGGTAGTTTGCCAAGGTTAGGTCCCGGTATTCTGCTGTGGTCTAGGTTAGGTTAGGTCAGACTAATTTCCTAATTATGTTTGAAAAACGGGGCATATCTCAATAACAAGAGAAACACCATAGATGAAAAGTTTCCTAGAACGGTCTAAAATAGTGGGTAATGATACTAAAATATATAATACTGTATAGTGAACTCAGTACTTCTGTAAATTTACCATAATTTTTGTACTATATAATAATGCTTTGTAATTTGGTAAGGTATAGATGGGTAACACTGCTCTTACCTCGCCTTTCTTTAGTAGGTATCCCTCCTTGTCAATGTGTGTTGAAGAAACACTGTATGCACACAGATTCTTCTCATTGATTTTCATCTTGGCTGCCTGGGGCCTCTCACACACAGTTTACTTCAACCATACCCAGTCACCACACACTAATACCTGTTGGTAAAACAAGCCAATAGCTGTAACTTATATAACAGCTTAACCATGATGTATTGTATCTTTCAATGGCAGGAGGTACAAGAGCCTGCTGGTCATTGATCCGCTCTATATTTCTTTACAAAATATGACCATCCGCATATATCAACATATAAATGTCTTCAAGCAATAGGGCAAGGTATGATTCACGAGGCAAACTGATTATTTGGCTAAAAGGTGTAGGAGATTCCAATCCATCTTACTATAACAGAAAGAACATAGAGCAGTACCAAGTCATCATCAGGTAATATGAGATCAGCCTTGAAGGTATAAGAAGAATGTGAAGTGATTACCACACTTACACCATCAGCACCAGGCCACACCTTCACTACACCACGCCAGATATACACACAGCAAGCAACAGGTATTAACTCTTGTTTCTAATACTCTTGCAGGCCTCCTCACATATATTTAACACATATATCTGTCAGGTAAACTCAAGCTGTCATTCCGGAATCCTGGCAGCCTCGTTCACTCCTTGTTTTGAGCTTTTCCGGCACAACTAGAGTTCGGCACATGCACTATGTTGATTATGATTATTGAGCTATGTCTATATTTTTTTACATATATATATGTATATTTAATTATTGTATCAAAATTAAAGTTAGCTATAAAAGCTTTCAGCTGATTTATTTCATAGAATAATACTGATCATGAACTGACAACCTTATTATAATATAAAACTTCTTCTAAATACAGTATAGTAGTGAGCTGAATCATCTTGAAACCTTTTATTTACATGTTTAGAAGTGCAAATAATTATAGGTACTTTATATAATGATTCAAGTACAGTTACTAAGAACCCGAGGAAGGGCCGACATTGTAGTTTCAGACGAAAACTCTCATAACACGACCCTAAAAAATTTACCGAAAATTGTGCATAACTGGAGGCTAGAGAAACAACATGAGCTTCTTTATCACGGCGGCACGATCTTGTTCCCTCACTGGAGTGGTAGGAGGGGCTTTAGGAGGACTAAGAACACTGATGACACGCCCACAGCTGCCTCACGCCCTCAGTAGCCGCCCATCACCAATGCTTATGGGCGGTGTACAGGTGATGAAGGCGTCCCCGGCACTCCTCACACCAGCACCAACCAGTATCATAGGTGGGTTCTGGGTTTGTTTTAGAGTCGTATGCGAGAACAATTGTGGTATTGACAATGGTGTGTGTGTGGTATACCAGTACGATGGCTCTGTTGTTTAGCTATGGAGTTATCGTGCCTCTACCAGATCATCATCAACACCTTGGATATTCTTCTCGATGGTCCTAGGTTAAGTTAGTAGCCTACCATCCACTCAGTAAGGGGATAGTATACTTTTGGTACAGTAGAGCATCTTGATTCTCTCTAAAATCTACCAGGAAACAGGACCAGAATAAAACATATAACAGTGGTCTGTTGCTTGCAATAGTTTGAAGGTATCAGTTGTTCCAGATTTACCACCACCAAACTTCCAATTTAAGTATCGAAGGAAAAGGGGAAGTTTATTATAAGCATAATATGAATTTTGGTACCGGTATTTATTTATTTTATTGCTGTTCTGTAGCAGGGTTGCCACATACGGCTAGGTCCTGTTAGTTTGCCCCATTTAGGTCCCGGTAGTTTGCTATGGTCTATATTGGAAATGCTATAGATGAAAATTATCTTATAATGGTACCGTATAGTGGATAGTGATGGTAGAAAAACAATCATAGAGAACGGCAATATACTAAATATTTACCTGAAGTTTCTTAATAATTGCTCTTAGAATTTTTTGATGGAGGTACAGTAATAACAACACCCCTTACCTTTATTCCAGGGGGAGTGTTTGGCAGGACAAAATGTAGAAATTATTTCCCCCGTCCAAGTGAAAAGAAGCGCATTGATCGACATGGCTGGGAAAAGCGAATGTCAACCTTACGTGGCCGCAAGATTATCATGAGGAGACTACTAAAGGGTCGCCACGTTCTAACCCACTAAGTTTTAAAAAATTATCCGTATTTGTACATGCTAAGTAACACATGGGTTTCAAGATATTGAATGTATACTGTATGTACTACACCAGTTTATGCTATTGTAGATATAATGTATTGTAGCTATGTATAGATACTCAGTATAATATGCAAATACACACCAATTACTAAATATGTGTTTTACCTTTTTATGCCCCTCCATAGGTTTGTACCTGGACAATGCCAGTATTCTTACACTGTGAATATTAGGGAACATTAGTAGGAACATGTAGGGAGATTTATTTTCAAAGTAGGATTTCAGTTCATTGTTCAACAGCCACCGGATCCTGTACAGAACAAAGGTGTAATTGATCTGACACTCTTCATTTTTACACTGTGCTGTCTTTAATTAAGGGGAGATGCTCTTCATGAACTGGAAGGTTTCTGTTTCCTCCAAAGTATGTCTTGAAACAGATCCTCTTAATAGTACCACTGAGGACATCTGTTTTCTGGCATAGTTAGGAGGAATTAGTAGCCTTCTAATTTGCCAACAGGACAAGCTCTGCCCATGCCCCATAGAGGTACAGTACAGATGCGAGCAGATGACTTTAGGCCACTTCACTTATCAACATTCTGGTGTTGTTGTTGTTGAAGTTCCTCAAGCTGTCTGGCCGAGGAGCCAGTGTATGTTGCATTGTTGGCGAGTGTGGTTGTGTACATTGCAGTCTTCCATAATGTGTTTAATAGAATGGAGTGCTGTGTTGCATCCAGGACAGGCATCTACAATGGCTCCATCCAGCTTCTGATATGTCAGAAGGGGCAGGTGGTGGCCACATCGCAGCCTGGCCAGGTGGACTCTGTCCTCAGGGGGAAAGGAGGATTTGGGGGAGGCAGTAGCAGAGTGGATACAGCTATGGACTGCGAATGGCATTGACCTAGGTTCGAGTCCACGAGAAACATCTGGGGTTTTTCAAAAGTGTTCTGATGGGTCTTGCTGTTCGTCACGTATCCTGGCTACGCTGACACGTCAAGAAAATACCCTCTACATCATCATCAACTCATAACGTAGATTATACCCGACCATATTCCAAGATGCTGTGAGTGACGATGTAGCTGCCCTCTCCTGATAGTGACGTGTATAAATAAGGTGTCGTCATCGAGTGGGGCAGAAGCGAAGCTACCAACATCACCCGAGGTTGAGGTATTACAGATGACAGTATTTGTGTATGGTATTGTGTACTGGGTGTTGTTTTAAGGTTCCTTGGCATGTGTGGGTGTTCTGTCATGGAGTGTAGTGGATGGTGTGGGTTTGTGGAGGCTGCAGCAAGACTTATAGTGTTTGTGTGCCTCTCATGTCAAGGTGGTTCATGATCTTGAGGACTTTGGTTTCTTGGCCCTGGAGTGGCGGCGTCTACGTCACGGGACCACCCCCCAGGGCTACCAAGGAAGGAAGCTGTGGGGGCTAAATCGTCACAAAATCCCCCCACCCCCACCAAGGGGGCGCGAGTCCCTGGGAGCAGTTTCGGTCACCAGGGTAATACCATTCTGGTGTTGTATCTGGTAACAGTGGCAGCCATGTACTGTACCGAAATTCAGTCGTCTGTTCAGGTGAAACAAACCCTGTGATGATTTGTCAATTTACAGATTTAATTGTTCTTCAATAAATCTTGTGTAGGTATATGTATGAAACTGATAATGAGGAACATGTCATACTCATTTTGGATATATTACAACACAGATATAAAAAACATTATGCGTTCATTCATGTGAGAGACACGGGTTTGAGAACTGATGCAGTATTTTGTTCGATTATTGTTATTGTCGTGTTTTTCGTTGTGAACTAAACAACCTTTATTCGAGATATGTTGTAGGGTTAGCAGCTCCCCTGCAGCCAAATATTATTACAAAATTGGGAGTCAGTCATGCCCCTCTCCCAGTCTTGTCAGCTGGAGACACATAACCTGTTATCTGCATATCTGAAACAATTGACAAATTATCACTGGGTTTGTTTCACCCAAGCAGACGACTGAATTTCGATCCAGTTCATAGCTGCCACTTTTACCAGATACAACACCAGCATGTTGGAGGATAAGGTGGCCTCGAGTCATCTGCTTGCAACTGTATAGGGGTAATGCTTCATTCCTGCACCCTACTAATACCCTATGTCTTTATACAATTATGGTATAATGTGAGTACGATGCATCATATGTCATGATAATGTTAGTAGTATGCGATATAAAACAGAATAACAATGTGGCTTTGCTACCACGTGAGTCTTTTCTTGAAAGGCTTCCTGATTATCTTCATACTGTACATAGTGGTCCCAACCCGTTTTGTTTCCCAGACCACATCTGTCATTGTAACTACGTACAGTATAGTGGTAGGCGCCAAAACTTAAATTTGCCAACCAAAGAAACAGCCATCTTATGATCAGGAATGAGGAGCCCAATGGTGAATATTCAGAGATTGTTCCAGAATGGGGTTGAGAAGTAACAAAAGATTGGTCAATCTGGCTAGTGTATCCACACACAATTTTCCAGGAACCCCTGTATGTCCTGAAGCTCGATAAAAACTAAACAGAGACAAAACAGCTACAGTACAGCACTTCCAAAGTTCTTGAACCATAAGCGGAGTGGAAACCCGAAGGAAACGGTGCTTGCAGCACCTGATCTTCCTGGTGTGCTGCAGTTAAAAAATTTTGCTACAGTATTTTGGTCTTAATCCATGGTCAGTCCTATGATGGGGTGCTTCTGTCAGGGATACTATGGATAGATGTTGGAAAACCTAGAGAAAAGGACAGACAAGCATAGTAGGTAATACAACACAACACTTTATTATGACTAATAGTCCATACATGTGCTGCTGCCCCTGGCCTCATCCTTCACACACAATACTTACTCACTTCCACAAATGTTCCTATTTTATATAGTTTATATTGTGTATTTATCTTACATAAATAAAATAGGTATATACATATATGCTACAAAAATGTTGTGTGCATTCACAATGCAGCATCATTTGTTATTGTAATCCTTTACCTGTACTGTACTCATGTTGTATTGATCAGTCCATTCCATACAATAAATTAATGAAAGTAAACCCTCGATATTACGAATTTTGGCTTTACCAAATGTTATAAACCTACTGATCGATGGCCCTCATTTAACAAACGTCTTTCATTAAATGAAGGGCGAAGTTCAGTTGTCTAAGTCACGCTGCTGGTGTTTTAAGCTTATGTAATCTTTAATAGTACATGTAATTTTTTGTTACAGGTGTGTACAATACAGTATATGAAAACAACAGTAAATATATTGGGTTTGACCATGTTTACAGTATTTCTGAATGACTGCCCTTATACAGAATAGCAGCAAATGTTTGTCAATAGGTCCTTATATAACAATCACTCGTCTTTAACGAACAACCCAATTCGTTTGTTATAGCGAGGGTTTACTGTAAACTCTGTAATGTGGAGGATGAAATACGGTATGACAAAATTGCTGGGTGTTAGCTATACATGCAAAAAATAGTAAATTATGATAGAGATCCTGATTTCATTATATGACATACAGTGGTTCAGTAATCTCTGCTGCACTCATCAGCATTGAATATTCAGAAATGTTGAAGTTAGACAGTCATCCATCCACAAGATTATACCTCTGAATGTGATTTGTAACAAGCTGTAGCCAGACACTTGACCTATATGGTTGCTGCTTCATCGTTTTGTCTCAGATTCACAGGTAAGGACATGGAGGTGAGTGTCTAATGTAAAACATACTCTAGTTATATTTGATGTCTGGATATTTTGAAAGACTTGTATTTGGTTAAAGAAATGTCAGCTGTTCATCAAGACAAGGGTAATGTATGTGTCGGTATTGATACATAGATGTGTCCACTGGTAATTTTTTTCCAACCCCAGCCTGCTCTGTTGATGATAAACATTTGAGTTGTTTCATTAACTATTGAATACAAAAGATTTTAGTTCCTTTAAGAGACCACCAAAGTTTTTGAGAGATGTCCACGTATGTAAAGCTAAGTCACTGTAATATTAACTAAAGTTTTCATTTTGAAACTCTTATAAACATATATTTCAGCTGAATAATCATTCTAGTGACTGCATAACTCCAGAGGCTTGACAGACAGACAGACAGACAGACACCCTCGGCTAACCTAAGAACATGACCAACACACAGAGATAACATTCTGAAGTCTGCTAAAGTACAGCTCTCTAATAGTTTACAATACAACAAATTATGCTTCTTATCTGTGCCTACACTCGGGGTCCATTAATTTCTTAACATTATTACTGGACAATACAGTACTTGAGCCTGCACACAGTGAAGATGTGAGATTTATCATGAAGTACTCCAGTTACTGCACATGAACACATCTTGCTGCTCATCACTCACCTAAGTAAAAACATTCTTTACTATAATACACACTCATGGTCTATGTAAATGTACTAAAAAGCACCTACCTTTCAACAGATAGGATATACGTTGAGAGGACAATTATAACCCCGATCTCACAAGGAAATTACTGATCATAGTAAAGCACAAAAAATGTCCAAACTCTCTAGTCTTCAGCAATATTTTATTAGATTTAGAAGTTCTTGGTGTTTGATTCCTAACATAATTAAAGGAGAGTGTGATGTCTGTGAATTAGAGACGAAAGATTCCTTCAATCATATAATGAAATAGATTACCTAAAGATATGTACAGTTGAGCAAGTAGAATGTGCAAGAAAACTATGGCTGTATATGGCAATATCTTCACCACCTCTCAAAGTTCAGCCAATCATGTTCCACATTACCATACAGTAGCTCTGGCTTTCCATTGATTCATTCACAAAGAACTGCCAGTGTTGCCATATACAGTCATATTTTTCTTGCTCTTTCTACTTGCTCAACTGTACAGAACTTCAGTAATACAAGACAGGTATATTACAAAATGTTGCATCACTGACTGAAGCAAATGCTGCTAGTACTTTACAGTAATGTAATGGTCTGTTGAAGAACCAAACCGTACTCGGGTGTGAAACTGATTTAGATAAACAAAAATATGCTGTATACACTGTACTGTATATAATTATAAAATAATGCAAAGTTAAAGATCTGTAGTTACTCCACATGCAACTTTTAAAATGTTACAGTGCTTTACTAATACTGTAACACAAAATTAATGGAGAATTAGCACACACATAAAGGGATAGTTATATTGATACAAATTTCCATGTGAGATGAGATTCCTATCATGCTAAATAATCCCACTTAACACTTGTGGAATTACCATCACTACATGTCTCAAGTGCTGCTACACATCTTCACACATCTAAGTTCACAATAGTAGCTCGTAACATAACCATCTAACCTTCCTTCCATTTACGTAAACTCTGTGAACACCACAGGAACCATTCCACACTTCACCTCAGAGTGTTTCATTGTGTGGAAGCTGAACCACAGGCAATTGGTCAGACTTTGTGTTTCTCGGTGGCACATGTTTCTGAGAGAGAATACAATGTGACAATCTTTTTGGCTTCCTTATGTAGGTAAAATTTCCTCCATTGCTAAAATATAATTGAAGCGTACTTGTTTATGTGCACATCAAGTGGATGCAGGTTGGAACCAGAATTATCTAATGATTACAGGCCAAGTTGAGCTTCACTTTCCTGAGACAGAGTATTGGTACTGCAATTGGTCTCAACTCCCCTCCTGTCCCATCCTGTCCTTACCACCTTACCCCTGACCCCCATGATCTTGCTGGATGAATGCACTCTTAATTGTTCTGTCTCCAACCAACCCTCGGGACTCACACAGTATCAAGCACAGCTAACTATATGAGATAAATATGCAAGATAATCTAGTATTCACGCACAGTCCCCACCCTTAGTATGCAATTACTGGATATAAAACTTATTTCCTGGCACTATACATAAGGATAAAAATAAAATTATATGCACAAAGGTTTCACCTACTCTACATTGATGGCAGACACTATAAAGGCTACAACTACTGTATATCACTATGATTGGGACCAGCTGCTGCCACAGTCAGCCATGGGCTACCAGTCCTTTCTTATAGGTACAACTATAGTCTTTGCCCCGACCACCAATAAAGTCTTTCCAGCTGACTGGTTAATAAATGTTTAGGCTACTCTTAACCAATCAACCATCTCTGCCCGCATTATTGATATCTGCCACTCCTCTAGGTAATTCATTACTTACATTTATAATTAACCAGGCTGACTGAAGGTGGCAGAGCTTACTGGGCAAGTTAGCAAAGAATGATTATTGCTGACTTTATCCTCCAGTAGCAAATTAAACAATCAATGGGGTTTGGTCTCACCAGTGTTGTACAAGGCTGTATATTGAGGCTTCACTGCTTCTATGAAGTGTAAAATACAGATAATTGTACAGTACAGGTACCCCATGAAATTATATTAGGTTTTCAAATGATTTTGATATCTTACTACTGCCAGAAGCATTATTATATATTAGTTTCGTACTGATAAAAGAATTCTGGATATACAGCCATCAATTTTTGGAGTGCCTGTACTAAACTGCTTAGTACAGGCACTCCAAAAATTGATGGCTTAGTAATTATATTACTGTACTGTACATATATTGCAATTTTAGGAATAATGGATTCTGTATTGCTACCAAAAATTTTACAGAAGGTCATGCTGGTTGGATACTTTTTCCCCAGCTATCAAACACACTGGTGAGCACTTATTGGTATATACAAAACTGTATATAGTTGGGATGACACCAAGTGGTGCCATGGTGGTCGGGGACTTGTGACACGACCGTGGTGACCGCCCAAGATGTGCAAGGTTGTGTTTCTGAGCATTGGAAAATTCATAATAGATTCCTTATGAGTGAATGTTAAGTATTTGTATTGAGCATTACAAAAGCATAGAAAAAACCCATCAAACAATGGTTGAAATACCTAATCAGCAACAACAATAAATTTTTTTTCTCAGGCTTCAGAAAGGAACCTTCTTGCTTGAGGCAAATCTACCGTCATCATATCAAGAGGGGGTTACACTACAGTGATACACTAGAGCAAATGCGCTACATAGCCACTAGCAGAAAATAAGAAAAAGAATCAACGCTACTACGCAATCACGGAAGCGGCGTTTGGAAGAGATGTGATTCTCTTAGCAAGGTTGTGACGCCAAAAGTACGCACTGACTGGCAAGCTTAACTCAAGAGGTGCAAGGGAGGATGTGAGAATTGGGCTGGGAGAGACAACTAGATATACTGTAGATTGAAAGCCATAGTATTAGCATCAGAAGACAGTAAGAAGAGGTTAGGAAAAGAAGAAAAGAAGCATAATTAATCAGGCAGGCTCTGCTCTTGTAGAAGAATGACTGGGTTTTACAATTTAGCATTAATAATACTGCATACCTGAGAGCAGATAAATTTGTCAAAATTAACCAAACCCTGTATTACTGTTCGTATTACAGTACTAGAAAATGTGAGTACTGTAGTGATATTGAAAACACACAATGAAACTAAAGACGAGAGATACTGTACATATACTGTAGCCTACAGTAGTATGAATGTAACTAAGAAATTATAATACTGTATTTCACAATTAATCTGCTGAATCAGTTGTTCCCATACATGGAAAAAAAATAAAAAAGATATAATATAAAATGAAAGTACGGAAATGACAGGAATAACTGAAGCAAGATGATGGAAAGAAGAAGCAGACTTGGTATGTACAGTACTGTACAGTACCTTTGTTCAATTGAAGGTAATGACTTGGTTGATGTTGGTAACAATGGCAAAGCTCTCACTGACCCCTGATTTCCAGAAGGCTAAGCAGAGAGATAACAGACAGATAAAGACAAGTCTATGATAACACCTTATACTTTTTTTTTCCATCTGATGATCCAGACTCATAGATGTGGCACTTGTGTAGTACAGTTGGCTACGTGAGCTTGTTCAATCCTTGTGGCTAGTTCTTTGTTAATATCAAGTACAATATTATGGTGAACCTATTCTTTTATTTTATGTTTATTGTGGGGAGCCAGCAAGATCACAGCAAGCAAGACGAGACACCCTCACCTAGCCGACGGTACTGGACAGGTGCCACACTTACTATTCTTGATTGTCAGCTAGAAATACAAAATAAGTACCAAATAGTACAGTACAGTACTATACCTGGCAACAGACGCCCTACAGTATAACACAACAGAAGGACAACAGAGAGACAACCTGAGAAATTGAGACATTTATAAACAAGAAAAGAGAGGATAGGCGAGTTACAAATTTACATATACAATACTGTAATGTACAGTCACGAGCATAAGTTTCTTTACCCCACTGGCGAGAGTGATTTCGAAGTCGTTGTTGGAGATGGACTAGACAAAAATAAATGGGCCAGTTCATAATGCTCAGATGATGCTTCATATGTCTTTAGAGGAGTTCACTTACTTGAATCCAACAATTTTAACACCGGCATGATTTACTGACTTCCAGTGTTCGTTTGCCTGGCCCTTCTCCAACTATAATTTCGACCTCACCCTTCGCCAGGGGGGTAAAGAAACTTATGCTCGTGACTGTAGATAGATGAATGATGTACAGTAAGAAATATGTAACCCCCTTTCTGAAGGAGCTAAACTCGTACTAAACAAAGATATTAAACGAAGATATTGGGAACAAAAATTATGCCCAATCCCTTGAAAAATGGGAAACTGGAATTGATGATGATGACTGACAGAAACAAGAGCATTACCATATCAACAGCATATTGTTACTCTCACTTTGCACATACAGTACAGTACTGTATAAGAGATCTGCAGGCAGAATAATTAACTTAAAGGTTTTCAAGACGATAAAGTGAGTGTTGAATGCATACAGAAATATAAAAAGCAGTGATAGGGAGTGGCAAGTGCTGAGTTGCAAGCAACAGTTAAACAGTGTAGGGAAAAGGGCAGGGCACAGGAGCTAATGTCTGGACAATGAACACCGTTGGCGGTAAGAGAGAGATCAAGGAGACTGAGGAAGATGGGAGATGATAAAAAGATTTGATAGATACAGAGAGAGAGATAAATGATGATAATAAGGTTTAGGAGATAAAGAAAGAGAGAGAGAGAGAAGTACAAGATGATGATATGGTTTGGGATATAATAACAGAAGGGAGGAGGTGGAGGTGGTGCCACATTTGGTTTATATCAGTTGACAGCACTGCATGCACCAGCCACTGTCCTCCCAGCTGACAAATGAACTTGGGCCAAATTCAAGAACAGCATCACAGCGAGCCCAATGCATGAAAATAATGTCCACTGTTGGCATGCAAATCAGCCATTACTACAGTATACACTATTAAAAAAAAAAAAAAAAATGGAGCAGTACATACAGTAGGTTTGACCTCAATAAAAATTTGAATTGTTTGCTCTGTTCCATATTGCTTTGGGTGGCATATTAAAAAGGTCAAATTTTATGTCAACCAACAAATATGACCATCATGTTTCAATGCTCTGGGTGAATTACAACACCATTCTTGAATACAGCCTCAACACACACACACACACACACACACACACACATTCAAACACTCCTCAAAGGTCAGGCTCACCCTGCGTCTCCCTCTTAATAAACCTGAGAGCTGGTTATTCCTTTCACTTGGAATTCAGAACAGTTATAACAGCCAAATGCAATATTGTTCTGTTTGTTAGCTCATTTTGTTGTGGAAAAATGTCTATATTGAAGTCTTCATTTCATATTGCTGTGATTTCAATATGAATTCAATATATACAGTACACAGCTGTTGCATCTCTAACAATTTTTAGTTCCATTAATGTATATTTAACACTGTGTTGAAGACACACTTTATTTGCCAGACATAATAAGGATATTGATCACTTCCTTTCCTTATGTCTCTCTTGAGTTCAGCACTGCAAGAGAGATATAGAGAGATATGAAAGGGATAGAAAGAATGTTCAAGTGTTCTCCAACAGGTCACACACAGTAAAGGGTCAACTATCACAACAGTATTTATCTCCTTCACCCTCTGTCCTTCAATTACTGACCCCAGCCAAGTTTTACTATGTCCAGATTCACTAATGACACTCATTTCTTGATCATGATAATACAGTACCTTAGACTGACTAGAGGATAGAGGAAAATGTGCTGTGTGATATGCACTTTAGTTACTTTCCATTTTCTTTCTCTTATAATATACACAACAATCGTTTCACCCTTCCTAAATGTTGAATCATATCTGCTTGAAATCAAGCTGCATATTTCACTTGGCATGAATCATATACTGTACTGAATACTGTTAATGAAAACAGTGATTGCTTTAACTGTCCATATGTTAGTGGTTGTATAATTTGATTTAATTAATTTGCACTTTTTGATGGAGCCACTGCATTCACTCTGATATAGCCTGTTAACTTGGATGAGATCAGAATACTGTATATCAGTATTATAGTATTAGCCTTCTCAACCAAGTAAAGTCAGCTCTCCCATGTCATCACTTGACCATACTTCTAGAAAAGACTAGAACAATGACTAAGCTACAAGATTACTACAGAAACACTAGAGTAGTGACTAGACTACACTTTAACACTTGTGCCCAATCTCTATCAAGCCACGGTATAAAATTACTTTTTTACATTATAAACCTTCCTTCTGTCACAGTTGTTTTACAATATGGAAAATGTACCTAAGAGAGCTGGATGAAATGTATTCAGTAAAAATTGTCAGGGAATGAAATTCTATTCTTAGATCATCAAACATCTGAAATAACAACAAAGATGTTACACAGCACAAGGTCTACTTCACAAACACCTTTAATGAGAGTAGTGTATAAAAAATGTCTAAAGTTATGTTTGGAAGGTACTTTAACATTAGATTTATCTTCAAAAAATATATTAAAGATTAGATAGAGAAATTTTGATGAGTGCACTACAAAAGGGAACACCTAAAGTAGTTTGGCACAGAGGTTACTTTGAGCCTTCATTTAAGACGTGGCCCATTTGTTCCCTTGGGTTATTCTTTCACATCGGCAATCATTCAAATAAATAAACAAACTTAGCACTGATCATGTCCTCAGTTTTAGTTTCGTCTTCTATCCAGCTTTCGAGTTTTCTTAATGCCAGTACTGTACAGTACATGTATTAGTTATTTACCAACATTCGCATGTAGCACAAACTGAATTCTTTAACACTGAACACTGACACTACTACAGGCTACTCGCAACACCCTGACTGACTACACACACACGCCTTGCAATATTATTTTTTGTTTGCTTAGAGCACACATAAAGCGTCTTATCTTAACCACCAGGTACTCGCTAGAAGATATATCCATCTGCAAAACGTCATCTACCCATTAAAATTATCTCTACTGTGTTTCATAGCATACTAAGTGATCTACCCGGATTATTGTGTTGTTTGTTGACTCTGCATCTTGGTATGAAAAAAAAAAATTGTATATAATAAACAACAGAAACTGCAGCACTCAAGTCCATTGGTCCTATATCAACACCGTAATATAACTTGTCTGTCTGAATAAAGATAATATGCCTACCAGTATTACACATGATTGAGAAATGGAATATCAATGCATTAAGTTAAAAGGAGTGAAAGCTAGCCTTTAACTGTCTTTCACAGGTTTAAAAAAAAATTATCAGTCATGTGCAGAGCAAATTAATGATTTCCCACATATTCTCCAAAGAAATGACTTTAGTGTAAGTTGAGTTGACATATTTAACTGAAGAACTAAAATTTTACAAAGAAGTTTCCTCTTAAAAATAATAATAAATTTCTTAGGTGAAATAGAAATGTAGTAGGATAAGATATCTAAGAAATAAAAAAAGCTTCATACTGAAATATGATAGCATAACACCATGGAAAATGCACAGGAAAATGCAGTTGAGGCTGTAAGGTGTGTAACAAACTATCGCAGTATTTTCCACAAGCTGATAGTCAATATGCACAGCCAATACCACCGAGGGCAACCATGACTGATCAAAGCTTACCACCCATTAGTCAGGATTTGCACATCAACCAGTCAGAAGTTGCCTCCTGATTACAGATAAAAGCATTTGTCATCAGCTTTAGAAAAATCAAGTATTGTAGTGGTATCATTAAGACAAAGGGAGGTACTGGACATTCCTTTTACTGCATCTTCAAGCTGTATTATTTGAGCATGAGGGAGGTGCAGTGGCATCCATCCTCATGTACACTTTGCAAATAAACTATCTCCACTATCTCTATGAAACCCTACCCTTTGTTTTGCTAATACCACCGTAGGCTGCAAGAGTACGAACACGGGGAGCACCGTTGCCAAGTTGGCATTTTCTTCACAGTCGATGTAGTAAATGTTCATTATTTGTATTTTTTTTAAATCAGTAAAGAACAAAGCTGTACGAGGAGGAGCCTGCACTGATAACACTTCGCTTTTTCAGGTCGTCAATATAGTCTCCTCCTCATATGACGTCGTTCTTCTACTGAAATACTTGAACAGCCAGTAATTATTCAAGGGGCCTGTGCTGTTGTTGAAAAGGTGGAAGCTACTGATTTTACCAAGCTGCACTACAAACTATGTACATTGCCACAGTACAGTATGGCCTGGGTTGTTTGTGTCCTGGTTGGAGGCCCTGGTAACCTCAAATTTGCCGACCACATCACAGGTCCCTTAAGTGTTCAAAGCTCATCACAATATATCCTTGTTTCTAAGCAACTAATCCACATCTCCCTCCTTACCAGCAAACATACATCTTTCCTTCTGCCATCCCATCATCACCCACACCCCTCTATCATTCAACCCAACCCTACTCTGCCCCTAAAATTATTACAAACATTAAACATTTAAACCATCGACCGTAGAAAAGACGCTAAAAAGGCATGCAGTGATGGGGAGTGTGTGGTCAGATACTCGGATAGCGCCCTTTCTAACAAGGTACTGTATAAATATCTACTCTTATATACATGTACACATTTTTTTTACTAAACATTATTTCTAAGGAGTGAGCAACTCTAAGTGTAGTTTCATAGTCTTGGTACAAACTGCGTTTCTTCTTTTTTTTTCAAAACTTTTTCGTATTTTTTTAGTGGACTGAAAAAAATTATAAAAAAATACATACATCATAATAACAAATCATTAACCATATTCATGTGGGCTCACCTAACGAAAGCCCAAAAGTACAATAACACAAATAAATACAAATCTTCCTTTTACAATATGTCTGGGTGTGGTGGAGTGGCTGTTTTTCCCAGGCGAGGCTAAATCCAGTTAGAGAGGGAGAGCCAAGAAAGTAAGAAATGCACAGAAAATGTAAGAGGGACATCAATCTGAAGAATATGAAGAAATCTGACCTCTTATGGTAGCCAAGCTGGGAATTTGGACGCCCTTCAATCAATATTATGATCTCCCAAATGTTGAGAGAATTGACATGCCCCGCCATCTCTCCATGGGAGAGAAAAGGAGGGAATGAGGGAAGTTTTCCATTTGTTACATTGTTCTGTTGATACAACTATCTCTGCCACCACTTTGAGGCATGGTCAGAGGTCAACAAGACTCATGCCAGCTTACAAGGTCACCCAAAAAGGTAAACAATATTGTAAGCAGAATAAGAGAAATTATTCAAATCAATATATACCAACAATACCCTATTTTGCCGATATTTTACCCACCACAGCCACCACATCCCCCACAGCCACCACAGCCTCCACAGCCACCACAACCTCCACAACCTCCACACCCACCACAGGAACCACAGCCTCCACAGTCAACGCCCATGCAAGACCTGAGGAAGGAGTTGTGTGGGGCAGAGTCAGCATAGTAGCCAAGGGCGTGCAGCATACTCAGCTTCTCCACAGGAATGCGGTTGGTCTGACCAATGACAGGTCGGTCGGGGCGCGGCTGACACAGCACGTGCAGTACAGCAGCACTCAGCGCCAGTGAAATGTTCTCTACCAGGCATGGATTGCCTACACCAACCTGCAACAAACAATTACTGCTCAACACACGTTCGTTTGTACAATACTGTACTACATGTAACTTACAGAAAAAATCCATTGCCATCAGAGGCCATCAAATCAAAATCACTTGGATTGAGGTGAAGTAAGCCTCTGCCTGCTAATCATTGGCTTTTTGTGAGCATGGAGCATAAAAGGTCATCTTGAGTTCCTAATCGGGTGGTTACAATGTAAACTAATTCTCAATCCCAAGTCAAGTGATTTAACAGAACTCTTTTATTTAATGAGTACAGTATAGGACAGTACTGTATAAAAACATCTACCAGTAAAATTTTTGTTATTCTTATTTGCCAGAGATAAGTTCTGGATGATGCAGGCTTAGTTTATGTGTGTTGTACATGAATGCAATATTATTAACTGGTGCATGATTGCTGACTGCTAATGTAAATAATGGCCAAAATACCAGCATAAAATCAAAATTAAGTCACTGACATGGCTTCACAAAGTATGAGAATTAATGCTTTGCATTTCTATTTGAAGTTGGGAAAAGTACTACAGTCTACAGTATATTGTACTACCATACTGAGCTACATAACAACAGTCAGTAGGGTAAAAGAAATGTCGTATTGCTGTTGATTTTATTTAAATATGAAAATTTGAAAAGAATTCGGGACAAACATTCAAGTACAGTCGGTGGCAAAAGTCCTGTCGCCTCACTCAGCTCTTCTTGAAGAATAATCTAAAGTATAATCATCCAACAAATACATTCACTATACAAAATTATAATATTCAATAGGCAAATTATTGAACTTCTCTGGTGTTTCAGTTCAAGAACCACTAAAACTTGTTTCCATACTATGGTACGTACAGTACATGACCTGGAAAATGTAGCAACAGGACTTTTGCAATCGGCAGTACAATAAAAATTCAGATATTTTTCTCACCATTATCATTATCAGACAATATCACTTTCTCTCATCAACTCTTCACACAAACATATAGCGATCAACAACTGTGAAATTCAACATCTTACTCTGAGCAAGGTTGGGGTTTTTACACCAGTGAACAACAGTAATGAGCCTCTGACCTCCAGAACACCACGTTCCATGTCAATGGTAACACCGCCCAGACAGAAGGTGTACTCTCGACGTTCGTAAGGCAAGATGATGCTGCGGGTCTGGAACTGACGCAGCTGATGGATCTTGAGCACCAGGTGGCCCGGACACCCTGGACGTCCTCGACCATCTGCAATGAACAACTACATATATCTTCATCTGGACTATAGTGCATTGTTTTCAACCTGGTGAACTGAACTGGTTCCTTCATGTCATAGCTTGGCTTGGTAAATGTAGGGAGAACTACAGTAAATCAAAGTACAAATTTGCTTTACACAACTGGGTCTAGTAATTTTCTATAACTTATAACAGTGGAATCTATTCAAAACATGTTATTAAGGCTTGATATCAACTGGAAAGAAACCAAAGTGCTACTGAGCACTTTAAATAAAAGACATACCGGTTATATACTGCACAATCTTGGATCTGAAATGAATTTGACTCATAAACTATAACTCAACATTATATATTATAACTACTGTACTTTATTGCTGTAAATACAGATTAGCATTTGGACATTTTAAGGAGATCTGAGAGTTCTTCACTGATGAGCTGCCGGCCACTTCATACAAGTCATGTGTCATAGCAGAAGGAGTATTGTTTCTTCTTATGAAGTGGGTGTTGGAAGGTGGAACTAAGAGTTGGACAAAATATAAATCAGAACAGTTTGAATTATAAATAACTAAATAATCACAAACTAAATTCATCCTCATGCTATATACATGCAAATGTCCCAAAATAATGCCACATTTTTCCCCAGAATACCAGGACATTAGAATGGGTACATGGTCATTTCCATTCCATCTTGAAGAAATTCTGTTTTAAAACAGCTAGTGGATTAACTTTTCAGAACTAATTTCTACCACATTTTATCTTTCATCCTTTCAAATTTCACTGCAATCATTTTCATCTGAGTGAGGATACCATTAGTAGCATGGAACTCAACCTTAATTAACTACAGCTTTTTTCTTCCTCCCCTTGCTACCATTAAAAATGTTGGAGATTTTTTTTTATACTAATTTCACCAATAAATTAAAGCCCTGCATATGAGATACAATTGAAATAAAAACATTTTAATTCTTTTCATTCAGACTCCTACTCATTGCTACCATACAACAGACTGTCTAGTAGGTGGTTCAGTGTTTGCTATATTCAAGAGGATTCGCTTTTTGTAAAAGGGTGTTGCTTTCAAAACATTTTTTCATGTTTCAACATCGTATATCTCAGCAACCACCAATTGTTCTGCCAATTTCCAAAATACTTTACTATGCTATAAACTCTATTGTGGACATATACTGTACTGTCAGCGCAGAATAAAAGGAGAAATACAACGTAGACTTTCTTCCTAATAATTTTATAACTTAACCATAAGGAGCTTTTAAGCACGGAGCAGGGATGGGCTTTGTGTTAATCTTTTTTTAACTTTAAATTTGATTGTCAAAACAAGTGGTTCAGGTAGAAGATCATCTGGCCAGTAGTAGCCTTGTCTTAGGCTAAGTTCTGAGGTGTTGCACTAATTGGTCTGCTAACTGTTTATCTCTTTTCTGCTTCTTTGACACAGAAGGGACTGTGGGTTTAGGCATTGAGTTGTGCAAATTAGGGCCATATGAATGTAGCGTTCTGAGCTAAACAATAATGACGACTGATAACATGGCTCCATGTTGAGTCTATGGAGGTGTTGCACTCTCAGATATATGGTGAGACAGGAAGTAATTAGTAATGCAGTATTTATTCTGGAGTTAGTCTCGAGACTAAATCTGTCTATGCTTCATTTCATAGCTTGTTAATTATGGTAGTAGTTACTGTAAGCATATCATAAAACTGTATCGCCAGGTAACACCTGTTGTACGTATATAAAATGAGAAAATATTATGTTGTAAGTCAGAATAAGAACCATACTAACATAAGAGCACATGTGTGTTTACAGTATATATGTGTATTTGTATGTATGTGTGTGCATTTTTATGTCAACTGACCAGATATGCTGCCGCTCCTCCCTGATGAGATGTCATTCAAGCGGCCAGAGCTGCCGTTCATAGAGGTGCTGCCTCCTGATGCCGACCCTGGAGGAGGAGTGGTCACAGAATACCCTCATTATACACTGTGATTGTGTCATGTGATGTGTAATGACTCTGTAGAAGATGATTGTAAACCCTCATTACATACTGGGGTTATGGGTGTGAAAAGTACTTTGTGGAACAAAACTGTGTACAGTGCTATATATGACACCATATGTATATGGAGAAGATTATATGAATGCTGTCAACAGCATGTACAGAACTGTAATAGATGTAACTGTATTTGTGGAAACAGTGTATAACAAGGGTCACCTGCACCATGGCTACTGCTGCCCTCGCAACTCACACGAACACCTACTGATGCCCAAGGTACGATCCATGATGGCAGTGCTCACCCCTACCCTAATGTAAGTAGTCAGAGCAATGAGGCAGGAAAATGTTATTGATAATGATACAAAATATCTTGGTTTTGTGACTGCAGTGCAGATGAATTTCTATGTATCAAAATGAGTTACAAATTGGGTGTTGGTAACCAACTGTTAGAGATCAACATTCACTCCTAATGTAAATGTATGTGTGTGCATGTGTGTGGATGTGCTACATTGTTCTTAATCCTCGTTTCTCAGTATCATTATACAACTTTGGCACCTTGTGCAGTTTACGATTTTCTCACCACAAGGAAATTCCTGGTACTCAAGTGGATAAGGACGCTGTAACCATGAAAGTCTAGCATGATGTAGGAGATCACTATTTTCACAACAGTAGATGACACTCCACATGCACAGATTGATCATTCATACCATCCCAACACCTGTGTATGAAATTCAAATACAGTATTTGGGTTATAAGCTCATTACACTCATCACCCAGCTACACCTTTCTCCTCATAAACAAACACCCGGGTTACAAGGAAAGTAATTTCGTGGGTACTGTTGTTGTTGTTGTTGAAGTTCCTCAAGCTGTCTGGCTGAGCAGCCCCGAGCTCCTGAGGAAGGTCATGGCCTGAAACGGGCTTTCCCACAGTGCCCTCAGAGAGTGTATGTTGTGTTGTTGGCGAGTGTGGTTGTGTGAGTTGCAGTCTTCAATAATGTGTTTAATAGAATGGGGTGCTGTTGGGTACTGTATTCAGTGACATTGTAGAAAGATGGTTGCTAGAGTTTTGCAGGAAAGAGTGTTAGACAGAAAGATGCATTTAGTCACCAATCTGAGAAGACTGCATAGACTATTCTATTGTGTGTGTGTTCCCGTGGGGAACTACTGTACAAGTACCCATCAGTTGCCTACATCAGTCCCTTGCCTTTCTCTGAAGTCCAGATTTATAACTTACCATAATCTGCTTTCATAAGACTGGGTGAGTTGAGTTACCTCCCTTTTCCTTATTAATTTTCAGTCCAATTATCAAGGTGTGAGTAAATCAATATTCGATCTTCATTTTCAAAATACAGTACCGGTATACACCAGATATACTCTGGATAATTTACTGCAATATCATCTTTTCTCTCATCTCTGATCTTCAGCCTTGTAATCAGTAGTGTGTACAGGGGCACCTCGATAAGATAACCCTCCATAACAAGAAATTTTCTAGATTTCTTTGGTAATCATTGGGGGAAAATAATACCATAAGCCTTTTCTAAATATAAAAAAATAATAGGACACTCTTGCATTCATCCTGTTATCAATGGCATGCACATCTCCACTCATTATCTATCCATGCATCCCTCCATCCGAATAGTCCTCCCTCGCTCCATCCACGCAAGGAGAGAGTCGTGTGGATGCCTTGTTGCCTCACCTGCAGGGACGCCGTTACAGAGTCCAGCCCACTCAGCAGTGACTAGAGCCCAGTCACCTTCATGTGTCTTGATCACCATGCCACGCTCACCACGCCTTGGGTTGAGGGACACGGTGCGGAAGTTGTTCCCACCCTGTCCATTGCACACACACCCATCAGTATTATCACTATATTTTTTATATTATGATTATTATTAACATAACTGTTATTTTCATTATCATATTATTTTTATTTTTATTATTTTCATTATCATAATCATTATTAACATTTATATTATTTTTGTCTATTACTATTATTTAATTATTATTATTATTATTAATATTAATATTATTATTATCATTATCATAATATATTATCAATATTATTATTAATAACACAGGTAATAATAATATTATTATTATTATTATTATTATTATTATTATTATTATTATCATTATTATCATATATCATTATTATTATTATTATTATTATTATTATTATTATTATTATCATATATTATTATTATCATATATTATTATCATTTTTATATTATAATTATTATCATTTTTATATTATAATTATTATCATTTTTATATTATAATTATTATTATTTTTATTATTATAATAATAATAATTATTATTATAATTACTTCAATCTTATGAAAAAGGGCTACTTTCAGAGAGGTTTCTATAATTTCATTTCCTTTCTTGTGGATGTGGTAGTGATGGCAGTAGAGTATAGTAGTGTGATAGTGATGGTAGTAACTAATAATGATGGTAATGGTGTTGGGTATTGTAGCAGTGAGGTAGTGATGGTTGTAGCTGTAGTCGTGGGGTGGTAGTAATAATGGTAGTGCTGGTGGTTGTTGTAGTAGTCTAGTAATGATAGTGGTAGTTGTGGTAATGGTGGTGATGCTAATATAGTTATAGTGGTCATTGGTTGGTGTGATGGTGATGATGGTGGCAGTGGAAATTAATAAAGGTTGGTAATGGTGGTGGTAGTAGTAGTAGTAGGATGGTAGTTTGGTAGTTGTAAAATGGAAAACATTAGTAGTAGTAGTAGTGGTAGTGGTGGTATAGTTGTAGTAAGAAGGCAAGTAGTTATAAGGTGGTAGTGGTTGGAAAGGGTTGTGTTAGTGGTAGTTGTGGTAGGGAAAGGTCTGGTAGTTGAGGTAGGGAAAGGGCTGGTAGTTGTGGTAGGGAAAGAAATAGTAGTTGTGGTAGAGATGGTGATAGTTGTGGTAGATAGGGATGGTAGTAGGTAGGGAAAGAAATAGTAGTTGTGGTAGAGATGGTGATAGTTGTGGTAGATAGGGATGGTAGTAGGTAGGGATAGGAATCGTAGTTGTGGTAGGGATGGTGGTAGTTGTGGTAGGGATGGTGGTAGTTGTGGTAGGGAAAGGAGTAGTAGCAGTGGTAGGTATGGTGGTAGTTGTGGTAGGGATGGTGGTAGTTGTGGTAGGGATGGTGGTAGTTGTGGTAGGGATGGTGGTAGTTGTGGTAGGGATGGTGGTAGTTGTGGTAGGGAAAGAAATAGTAGTTGTGGTAGAGATGGTGATAGTTGTGGTAGATAGGGATGGTAGTAGGTAGGGATAGGAATCGTAGTTGTGGTAGGGATGGTGGTAGTTGTGGTAGGGATGGTGGTAGTTGTGGTAGGGAAAGGAGTAGTAGCTGTGGTAGGTATGGTGGTGGTGGTAGTTGTGGTAGGGGTTAGACTAGTAGGTATGGTGGTGGTAGTGGTAGTGGTAGTGGTAGGGAGGGAAGGTCTCATCCCTCATTACTGGACTCGGGTATCTCAGGCCGTATCAGGTTAACTCCACCCACCATCTCTCTCTCTCTCTCTCTCTCTCTCTCTCTCTCTCTCTCTCTCTCTCTCTCTTTTTGTCTGTCTGTCTGTCTCACCTCTCTCTCTTTAACTGTCTGTCTGTCTGTCTGTTTGTCTCTCTTTTCTGTTTGTCTGTCTGTCGTCTCTCTCTCTCTCTCTCTCTCTCTCTCTCTCTCTCTCTCTCTCTCTCTCTCTCTCTCTCTCTCTCTCTCTCTCTCTCTCTCTCTCTCTCTCCTACACACACCTCATTGGAGTAGGCTAGGTCCTGAGGCGTGGGAACAGTGTTATTGTCTATAGTATGCGCCACGGCCACCAGATGTCGTCCACGGGGGCTCTCTGCATACAGGTGGACGGCTGAGTGGAGGAGGCGTCGTGAGTGGTACACCTCCACCTCCAGCACTTGGGGACGGTGGGGCCACGTCTCGTTCACTATCCTGTGGTCGCGGCGGGAGGAGGTACAGCGGGAGACAATTAATAAAAACGGGAGATAATAGAAGGGAAGATAGTGTTATTCTCTACACGGGAAGTAATAAATGAGAAGATATATTAAAAGGGATAAATAGTGTTACTCTTTACACGTAAAACTAAAACAGTAGATAGGATCAT
>JAWQEG010000369.1:5000-7500 GCA_033782935.1 Petrolisthes cinctipes
CCTCTTGTGAGTGAGGGAGCGAATGACATGCATACACAGGAAGTGCTGCATCTTTACCGTGAGTGTGTCCTAGTCTCGAGACACACCTGATGAGGTCTAACCTAATTCACGGTCCTGTCCGTCCCCTCTTGTGAGTGAGGGAGCGAATGACATGCATACACAGCAAGTACTGCTTCTTTACCGTGAGTGTGTCCTAGTCTCGAGACACACCTGATGCGGTCTAACCTAGTTCACGTCTCCTCTGACACACCTGATGCGGTCTAACCTAATTCACGGTCCTGTCCGTCCCCTCTTGTGAGTGAGGGAGCGAATGACATGCATACAGAGAAAGTGCTGCATCTTGACCGTGAGTGTGTCCTAGTGTTGAGACACACCTGATGCAGTCTAACCTAATTCACGTCCCCTCTTGCGAGTGAGGGAGCGAATGACATGCATACACGGGAAGTGCTGCTTCTTTACCGTGAGTGTGTCCTAGTCTCGAGACACACCTGATGCGGTCTAACCTAGTTCACGTCTCCTCTGACACACCTGATGAGGTCTAACCTAATTCACGGTCCTGTCCGTCCCCTCTTGTGAGTGAGGGAGCGAATGACATGCATACACAGCAAGTACTGCTTCTTTACCGTGAGTGCGTCCTAGTCTCGAGACACACCTGATGCGGTCTAACCTCATTCACGTCTCCTCTGACACACCTGATGCAGTCTAACCTAATTCACGTCCCCTCTTGCGAGTGAGGGAGCGAATGACATGCATACACGGGAAGTGCTGCTTCTTTACCGTGAGTGTGTCCTAGTCTCGAGACACACCTGATGCGGTCTAACCTAGTTCACGTCTCCTCTGACACACCTGATGAGGTCTAACCTAATTCACGGTCCTGTCCGTCCCCTCTTGTGAGTGAGGGAGCGAATGACATGCATACACAGGAAGTACTGCTTCTTTACCGTGGGTGTGTCCTAGTCTCGAGACACACCTGATGCGGTCTAACCTCATTCACGTCTCCTCTGACACACCTGATGCGGTCTAACCTAATTCACGTCCCCTCTTGTGAGTGAGGGAGCGAATGACATGCATACACAGCAAGTACTGCTTCTTTACCGTGAGTGTGTCCTAGTCCCGAGACACACCTGATGCAGTCTAACCTAATTCACGGTCCTATCCGTGCCCTCTTGTGAGTGAGGGAGCGAATGGCATGCATACACAGCAAGTACTGCTTCTTTACCGTGAGTGTGTCCTAGTCCCGAGATACACCTGATGCGGTCTAACCTAATTCACGGTCCTGTCCGTGCCCTCTTGTGAGTGAGGGAGCGAATGACATGCTTACAGAGGAAGTACTGCATCTTGACCGTGAGTGTGTCCTAGTGTTGAGACACGCCTGATGCGGTCTAACCTAATTCACATTCCCCTCTTGTGAGTGAGGGAGCGAATGACATGCTTACAGAGGAAGTACTGCATCTCGAGCGTGAGTGTGTCACCTAGTGTTGAGACACACCTGATGCGGTCTAACTTGATTCACGGTCTCGTTCATCCCCTCTTGTGAGTGAGTGACTGAGTGATGACCAGACACAGGGGATGCACTGCACAGTCAATTAACTCTCTCTCTGTCTCGCTGCTGCGCAACAATCTCACTACCATGTGTTTTACCAACACATTTATTATTATTATTATTAATATCATCAGTATTAATGACTGACGTGTCACATTTTACTACTGGAGGTAGACTGCAACAGAAGCAGCAGTTCTCCTCACTGTGCATCAACATCTGTAGAGGGTCACGAGCATTCACTTTTACAAGTCTGTGGTTTTTTTTTTTTGGCGTTCCGACATCCGGTTGCGTGTCGGAAATGCCAGCCGTGACCGCCTAAGAGGATCGCAGTGAGGATGCTGCTCTACCTGTTACGGCGCCCTCGCACTGGTACGTAAGTCGTTTGCATGATTTCCGGCTCCAGCACACAAGCAAGGTTGGGGAGTGGGGTACAATAGGGACGTGCGACCCAGCCAGTCGAGCAATGGGACGCACGAATTCCCTTATCGTGGGACCAGTCCACGCGGCGTGACGGAACAAGCCCGTCCGCCGGGGTGGTCGGCGAGCGCCTGTCGAAACAGGACGACTCAGTAACAGCCATACGCCGATGCACTGTGAGACGACGACACTGATCAATGTTTTTAGATGGGTTTCTGCCTTAGAGGCGTTCAGGCATTAGCCCGCAGGCGTAGCTTCACTCCCTGGTCAATCGACCAAGAGTCTCACCAGAGGCCTGGCGCTGCAGTTCCTCTCGTACTATGCAGCACTACTATCACAGTGTCAACACATAACCAACAGTAGGGTAAAACTAACCTGTCTCGCGACGGTCTAAACCCTGCTCACTGGCCCTGGATGTGAATTTCGGTCTGCTCTTGCACCAGGGAGCGACTCACGGGGCAGGACGGTCTGCGCCGCTCCCCGCGTGAGGGGACGTTTCGCAGCTTCCTGTCCGCCAAGTGAGAAAATGTGAACGTAGTC
>JAWQEG010000369.1:12500-15000 GCA_033782935.1 Petrolisthes cinctipes
ATTATTATTTATTATTATACACACACACACACACACACACATGCATGCATACATATATACAAACATACCTACCTACGTACATACATACACACACACACACATACATACATACATACACACACACACACATACACACACACACATTTGACACCGTGAGGGTCAGACGTGTGTTTAGGCGCTCCCTGGGGCAGCCAAGGTCAGCCTGTTGACCTCTCATCACCTCTCATCCCCTTACCCTTCACTACAATCATCACTCAAGAACTTCACAACTTTAAACTCCTACAGTGCACAGTGAATGGAAGTACATTTGAGGGCTACAAGACTCGGTCAGTAAATCAACAACAACAGTTATGAACGACACGATCCACGTTGCTGACCATAGTGAAAGTGTTATACATCGCTATTCCCGTGGGGCTCTTTACCAACTCAAACCCCGAGCTGCCTACCCACCTGGTGAGGTTATTACCCGCCTAAAAACCCTTGGCCTCTTTCACAGCAGGGGTTGTAAAGCAGGCAGAAACAAACAAAGACCCATACGAGTGATACAAGTCATTACATCTCACAGAAAACAGAAACAGACTGTCACTGAAAAGACAAAGAACAATATTGATGTGCCTGTCCTGTGGTATGACTTACCTAGATTATTCTTATCAAATGTGACCTCATTATCGAATAAGGTGGACGAACTTGTGTTGGCTGTGAATACCAATGGTGCTGATGTTGTTTGCATTACAGAAGCATGGCAAATCGTACCCGAACTGTGCAACATAGAAAACTTTATTCTCTTCCACCAACTTAGAGAAAATAGACGTGGTGGTGGGTTAGCCTTATTTGCTCGGGACAAATACCACCCCCAACACCTGATTGTGGATATCCCAGAAGGAATTGAGGTCCTTTGGGTCAAGTTAACACCTCCCTGTCACCCGAGACTCACTGCCTCCATTATCTACTGCCTAATTTACCATCCACCACGTGCACCATCTCAGGCAGTGCTGATGGAACATATTATTAATACATGTGACATCCTCAAAATTAGGTATCCATCAGCAAAATTCGTAATATGTGGCGACTTCAATGAAATTGACACTGGAGAACTTGAAAATGCATTATCCCTCACCCAAGTTGTTGATTTCCCAACCCACAACCAGAGTGTCCTAGATAAGATTGTCACCGACCTGTCAAATCAGTACCTCCCACCACAACCTTTGCCACCAGTGGGGAAGAGTACCCACCTCTCCATCCTGTGGACTCCCATCCCCACCACCACCCATCACCAGCCTCCCATCATCAGGAAGTACAGACCTACACCTGACTCATCGATAAGGGGATTTGGACAGTGGCTGGTACATTACCCGTGGGTTGAGGTATTGACTGTCAGTGAAGTTGACATCAAATGGGGGAACTATTCTACCACCATCACTCAAGCATACCATCACTTCTTCCCAGAAAAGTCGACGACAGTTCACCCATCGGATATGCCATGGATTACCACCAGAATAAAAAGACTCATTAAACAACGCAACAAAGCCTTCTACACCGACAAGGCAAGATATAACAGCCTTCGCAACAAAGTCATTAGGGAAATCAGGACAGCCAAACTGAGACACTACCCCACAAAAATACAACATCTCAAGGAATCCAACATCAGCCAGTGGTACAGCAAAATTAAGGATGTGTGTGGGATGCGTAAACACTCACCCTCCCTCCCTTGTACTAACGGACATACCAGTGAGGATACAGCAGGCCGCCTCAATGACCACTTCGCGGCCATATGTCAAAGCTTACCCGAGTTTGACCCATCCCAACTACCTGCCTACCTCCCCTCCCCTCAGCCACCCAGAGTCCAAGAGTATCAGGTTGCCAAGAAACTTTCAGAATTTAAACTTAAACGCTCCACCACTCCCATTGACCTTCCTATTAAATTGTATAAAGAGTTTGCTGTTGAGCTTGCCATCCCCCTTTGCTCTATTATCAATGCATCCATAAGTCAGTTTAAAGTACCCACAGATTGGAAGACAGCTTATGTCACACCAATCCCTAAAGTCAATAATCCCCAATCTTTTGACCAGTTGAGACCCATTGCTATCACTCCCCTCCCCAGCCTTTTGTGTGAAAGTTTTGTTTTTGATTGGGCCTCAACTAGTATTAAAAAAGTCATTGATAACCAACAGTTTGGCAATATAAAGTCATCCTCCACCACACATTGCCTTATTAGCCTACTTGACTTTGTATATAAGAACTTAGAGCAAAGGAAGACCTCAGTAATACTAACTTTCATTGACTTCAAAAAGGCATTTGACCTAGTGGACCACAATATTATAATAAATAAGGCACTTGGTATTGGGATGGAGCCAGGCTTGGTGGCGTGGTTGGCAGATTTCCTCAGTGATCGACAGCAGGTGGTAAGATATCAAGGTGCAGTATCTCTCCCACAAACGCTGAAATGTGGAGTGCCTCAAGGGACCAGGATGGGACCTCTGTGTTTCCTAATCCTCATCAA